>CM077628.1:2046594-2270578 GCA_039566895.2 Turritopsis rubra
GGTATGAAATGGAGTTTAAGAGTATCCTCAATGGGCTGTAGATACGATTTCATATTCGGTATTATTCCAAAATACCATGTAAACTTATGTCTGTATCCATTGATGTATGCAGAGTAAGCAGGTTAGGTTGAAGCTCTGCAATTTTAGCCAACAGCTTTATTTCGTTGTTCCATGAGTCTATCTTATCTTTGATGTACTGTTCTTGTACGTCAAATCAGCCATAAAACTGCTCTCAGATGTCTAGCTCCCGTCCTATTTAAAATAATGTTGTTGTCTTTAAACATTTCGTAAGCAATGGTGGAAAACTGCGATTTAACTATCAGTATAGATTTTTCGGCTTTCGGAAAGTAACCATATTTGGGTCATTCTTCCAGTAGAAAATCCCACCACACCTTTAAATCGCTCAACTTACCAGCACCAGTTAAGTCATCTGCAAACGCAACTTGTTTCGAGTTGATGTTAAGTTGAAGTAATTTGTCCAATGTAGTAGAACCTTTCTATTAATGGTTGAAGGCGTTTTCAGCATCAACAAGTAAAACAGCCTCGGTCTCATTTAGGTTGTATATCTCATTCATTGCGTGTATTGCAGCTTCGCCTCCCGCTTCTTGTCCAGCACATAACTGTTAACTGCCTGCAGCTTTGGAATATATATGAGCGTGAAGTGGATACACTCAATGAAGATAACAATAACAATGTTTCATAAAAAAATTTTCATTTTTCATAATGAACGTAAAAACACAATATATTTGAATGCTTGCAGGGGTCGTAGAGTACCTGGAAAACCTGGAAAAATTGGAACCCTTCAAAATACAACTCAGGAAACGTAAAAAAAAAGTGGAAAAACGCACATAAAATTTTCAAAAATATTCTCAGTCAATGTTTGGTTGAACAATAGATACTGAAAAGAAACTGTAGTCGACTCAACCTAAATTCTCTCATTTTCGCTACGAACACTGTTGTTTTAGCAAGTCTAAAAAATTCATACACACCCCACAAATTTTGACTTGCAAGTAAAAGTTGTCATGGTATTAAATAAATCGATAAAAAAATGCATAAATAAGAGATCGTTGTTACTCTTAGCAACAATATTGCCGAAGAAAAACACATACGATTTGGACAAAAAAACAAATATCGGATTCAAATATCGGACTGATTTAAAATATGAAATCTGCAGAGTGGCCAGCACAAAACAAAATTCATTAAAAAAACCTTCTCATGTTCTCATGTAAACATTCTCACTGAAATTTGAGTCCATTGTATTATCTTACCCATCTTAAAATCTTGAAAAATTAAAAAAATTAAAAATGGACAGCTTCAACATAACTTACGAAACAGGGCCATCGACACCGGTGGGGCCAGTGGGGCTCAAATGGAATCATTCAAATTTTTCTATGGCATGAATTTGGGAATCACTATTTATTCAATTACAGACAATCTATCCAAAGCTCTACAAGTCGAGTCAATTTCAGCTATGGAAAGCCAAGAAACAGCAAAACTTGCCATTGCCACACTCGAAGAAATGCGATCACAAGAGAATCCTTATTCATTTTACGACATGGTCAAACTTAAAGCAGAAAAGTTTCCTTGCATAGAAGAGCCAACCCTTCCAAGGAAAAGGAAAACCCCAAACTACCGTACCCTCGTGCAGTACTTTGTTGTTCAAGGATTGCCATCAAATGCCGAAGCATACCACCCATCCAGCACAAAGGAGCATTTTCGAGCCATTTATTTTGAAGTCCTGGATTCGATAATTGCTGTTATCAAAGAAAGGTTCGATCAACCTAGTTTTAAAGCCTACGTGATGATGGACAGTTCGGAAAATTTATCAAAAGTGATTTTTAGTGTGTATATATTTTTTCTTAGCAAAGTAAGATATTATGAGTAGTATTTTACCAAAAAAATGATTTAAAAATGAATAATTTTGTTGTCAGGAAAGGGTTGTTTTAGCCAATCTAGGGGGCCTTGAATTTCAAATATTTTCTGGCGCGTCGGACCCAAGCATGATGGGTCCTCCTACGTCACTAAAAACGTGGCCCGTCCACTTCAAAAACCGTGTCGACGGCCCTGCGAAAATCATGTTATGGAATTTTTGAAATTATATCTGGCTGAAGAAGGACTACAAAAATGTCAATACAGGGGTTTCCAGGATGTTGAACACCCTTGAACTAATCAATTATCTTGTTTGCTAAAAGCTTTTTTATGATTCCAAGAAGAGGTACACATAAACGATTATACCCCCGTCTTGTAAGATGTAGATAATCCGACATATCTTCAGGTGCTATGGTGTTATCGGAACGTAAAAAACCAGGATCTGCATTCAGAAAAATCGTGTTAGGTATCGTGCTTATGATTTTTTCTAAGTTGTAATTGATTTGATAAATTTTTTCACGAATGGGATTCGGTTTTTCACCACGAGGTAATAATCCCTAAACATGACCGGAACCGAAAAATTAGAATTTTGAAAAATTAATTGAAAACAAAGGAAGGTATGTTGTAACTTACTAGGAGAAGTATTTTAGTTTCTGATAATTTGTTGTATATAGTCCATGCCAATGTTTCTAATGCTTCCACAATTTGATCTGCACTATGATTGTGGTTGTTCGTTCCCACCAAAACAACAATCACCTAGACAACGAGATGACGTAAGATAATAAAATGTAAACATTTGTAAACACGGTTGTTCATAAATAGAAGATGAGACAGTGTATTATTCATGGAAAAGCAAGATGAAATCCTATGCGCGTAGAAAATAAATCAGAAACAAAATTGAACGTGATTGACAGAAAGGAGAACAATAGACATGACCGTACAGTTTATAAGAAGATTTTGAAATTTAAAACGATATTCAACATCATAACAAACAACATATATGGTCCATGACACACGGTCAGTTTTCCTCAATTCGTTTTATTTGCTCAGATAAATCTGATCGTGTATCGGTGACTTTAACATGTCAGTAACTCATTTTTTGTTTACCTGTTGTAGGGAGAACTTGAATATGATCAGAAGTATGAGTAGATGTGCAAGAGATGATCGCTTACTACGAAGAAAGGATTCAACTCAGGTATATCTCTCTATCGAAAGGAGGATTTAGTGGCCACCCAAATTGGAAATTGAAATTCCACGACTTTTCCATGACTTTTTAAAAAAAATTCCCATGACTTTTTGGCTTGACTAAATTCCTGAGTACAAGTGGAAGATTATGTTAATACAGTCAAGAGAAGAACAAAAACTAGACAAACAGAAACAATAACTCACATACATTTCAAGAAAATGGTTAACAACAAAAAGGTAACCTATCCAGTCCTTTTCTCCAACGTCAACAAAATCCTTCCTTATTATCCCGCAACGTCAACAAAATCCTTCCCTATTATCCCGCATTAAAGGTCACGTATAAACGAAAGTTATTTCAAGTTTTTCTTTAAAAAAGTTTTTTCGGATGTAAGACCAAGCCTTTATAAAATTTGAGTGCATTTTATCTTTTGAAAGCTGGTGGAAAAGAGGAAGCAACGGCGATAAGACCACGTCAAAGTATAAGAAATAACTGCTTGGAAGTCCCCTGTAAATACATATTAAAAGGTCAAAAATATGCAATGGACAAGACAATAGTTGTTGTAAATTATATTTTAATGAGAACAAGCAATAATACTTGATGAACCGACTCATTCTCACAACTCTTTCTGGGGAAAGTTGTAATTGGAGGTTTTAGGTGATGCATAAGTAATCAGCTTATAAGGCCATATTCTTTTATCCGGAATTTAAGGACATGCCCATAAATGGAGTAAAAGGGGAAGAGTAATTTATCGTAAAATCTGCTGAATTAAACATAGAAGTAGTCTTGGTATTTCAAATAACTTTCCATAAATCCTACACACCAATATCATTTCTAATTTCTTCATAAATTCTTTGGTCTATGTGACTTTTCTTCCTGAGCAAAATATTTATAAGGCAAAAAGAATGCACTCCTTTCTTCAAAATCAACGAAAACCTAAGAACTGGCTAATAAATAAAATCTATTATAAAGGACTGTTCTTCTAAACGTGTTTGCTTTCATGATAACTGTTCTGCTTTTCTACATGAACCTGCACACTGAAAACTTCTTTAACTTCCCCATGACACTTACGCAATATTTGGAATTTCCATGACTTATTCCATGACCTTAAAAAGTTCCATGACTATTCCATGATTTCCATGGCCAGTGGCCACCCTGTCATTTACATATTTCCCTACTCATTCGACACTGGCACCTCAACGACAAATAATATAGTTTTTTTGTCTAGTTGATAAAAATCTTTAACAGACATGAAACGCACCTTGGAAACCTTTCCTTTGTTCATTTCATTCATCCCGTTTGTACACTTACTATGTTTATAAATTTTAATATGATGTGATTTTGTTGGAAAATTCTGAAGAGTATAAAATTTTAGTTGGATGATACCGGCACAATTTGTACATTTATAGACCGTATTTTTCTGTATATAGTGCCATTTGAACAAGATAATGTATAATTTTAATTTTCTCGAACTAAAGCAAAATTTGAATTCCGATTTATCAAATATACTGTTATACAAATATACAATTTGATTAGAGTAACGAGATGTTTCAACAACGTAGCAACAATTTCAACAGCATTTTTAAAACTGGAAAAACCTTAACCAAACTTTAAGCAAGCTCAAGATCAAACGCAAGCAAGTGTGTGAAGATTTGGATAAAGGAAGAGGAAGAAATTCTTTGAAGCGTTAAAGTCAATCAAACCGACATGCATGGATAACATGTCAAGCGCTGGTGGTTTAACAATCGAGAGCTTTTTAGAAGTTATAAAATAATATTTGAACAATGGTGACGACTTCAAAGAACTTTCTTTGAGCGAGGAATAAAGGTCAGAAGAAAATGACTGAAAGAAAATAAGAAATATGGTAAAAATAATAAAAATTGACTAAGTTTGGAACACGATTATTTGAATGATATCTTTGACACGGTTCGAACTGAATAAATACAAAATTCTAATAAATATTTGTTTGAAATGATGGAGAAATAATTAATTAAAAGCTAATTATAATTCTTATATGTAAACATGAAGTGTGCATGAACAAACAGCGAAAAGAGAAAGGCCAAAAACAAAAACAAACAGACAGAACAAAAGGACATAGCTTACCAACTGGGCCAATGTGAGTGACTGAAGTAGAATAAGACTAGAATTATCTCATGACCACTCAGTTGACAGTCTGAGATTGAACTGAATGAAAAGAGGAGTGGCTATTGAAATGCACACTGAACGATGAGTCATAATATGAATAAGATGCGGACCCAAAAATGGTTAATCCATAATGGCAACAAAATGTAAACAAACATGGCTGATCCAAGACGGCTAATCCATAATGGTAATAAACATAAATAATATAAATTTAATATAACATAATATTAATTTTTACTTTTTCTTTTTTTTTATTACTATTTAAGAAATTTTATAAAATTAACCTAACACCAACAAAAGAAAAGATTAAAAATTGTAAAATCACCTTTGGTGAGCATTTTTCGAGCAAGCCATTCTCAAGTCTCCATATTACATGTTGTACCGAATCACCTCCAATCCCAGCATTCACTGCATGCAAAGGCTGAAAGTGTTTGGTCCATGTCTACAGAATATCAACAAATTTTCGTTAACAAAAGTCAAATTACTTGGATAATTAGTTGACAGTTTCCATAATTTTATAGATATCCCTATACTTATACAAATACCGCAATGCAATGATATAATACTCAAAGCAAATCACTCAATTTTCAAGGAGGGTAATTGATAGACTGCAAGAGTATTAAAATTATCAAGTACCAACAAGACCGACTGGTGACCTTGTGGTAGAGTGCTCGCCTTCAGTGCAGGAGGTCAGTGTTCAAATCCTGGCCGAGTCATGCCAGTGACTATAACAGTGTGAATCGATCCACACAGCTTAGCACTCAGCTTGAGAGCAGGATTGAAGCATACTTGTGGCTTCCGTAGCCCTAATGGGGGCGTTAAATGCTCTGGGACCTCCTTCGCAGGACCCTCATTGATAGCAGTTCTATCAGAACTGAAGAGGCTATCCTGGGTAAACATTAGCTGATTTATTTGCTTCATTCCAAAATATTTTGAAGTTCAATAAAAAAAAAAGTGAATGTGGTTATGGATGCAACTTACTTCAGTATCTTGTAATCGTTGAATTAATGAATCTCCAACAAAAAGAACTTCTGGTTTCTTTAAATTACAATCAATACATTGTCTGTGGTGCTGTATAGAACATGAAAATAATATATCATATAGAAGTTCAACAAGTCAAGTTTTGATCTTGATTAGGCAGTGTAATAGATAAATATTGATCAGACCCTTCACTTATCTAATCATAAACAAAGGAGTTTAATATTGTCATTGTCTGTTAATAACTTTTCAAAAGTTAAGAAATTAAAAAAGAGATAAAAAACATTGCAATGAAAAATGAAGTGGAGATGGATGGATTGAAAAGGATGTATTTATAGGAGGGTAAAAATGGTTAAGTTTTTACTAAAAAGTGACTGTCCGGCGGCAGTCAAAAGAACAGAATTTGTTACTTTTGACTGCCGAATAGTTAAGAAATGCTTTTCAGTAAAAATGTAAACATTTTCTACCCGTCTATAAAAACAATTTGATACTGTAAAATCATTTGAAGTTTTATGAATATCCCAAACTGACTAATATAAAATGACCAAAACTTATTGAGAAGAAAAGTGTTGTGTAGACAGAAAAAGCTATTATGCGTGAACACATTACAGATGTATCACTCAATCGACCGATAGTGTGTCAACAAAGACTCTTCATTGTATTTAAGATGACAATACCTGACTCATCCATCTGTTATCACCATGGATATCAATAACTTGAGTTGGAATTGCTGCTGTATTCATGTCATGTGATATTCATGTCATGGTAATGTAATATTTGATATGTGATTCATTTATTATTTATTTTGACTAAACAGAGAGAAAATTCTTCATAAGTGAGATATGAAGTAACAAGTGCAGCAAATGTAACCTTATATAAAAACCTTTTTATAAAGTGATTTAATTTAACACCACATCCATTATGTATTAATATTCCCCCAAAGTGTAACCCATTTTTTTAAAACAAGGTAAGATTGTTTGGAAAAACAATCATGTTAAAACCAATTTTAGGCCAATTTACCGACCCCTCCTTCTGAATGTTTCTTCTTTTTTGCTCCCCTCCTGTTCCTCTGTGATGCTAGGAAAATTGATTATGACGAATGAATTTCACTGTCTTCTCTCTCTTATAAGAACTCAATATGGAAATTCAATATGGAAACATAATATGGATAGGATTAAAGATTTGGAACCATTAACCACAAGAAAAAATTGCTCTCCATCGTTGTTTTAACACAGAAGGCGATAGGAAAATAACGAGATTTTTTCATTTTTTGAAATATCTAAACTTTATCGATGGCTAGAATTTTTATATCCATTTTTCCTAGATCGTCAATATATCATCTTCCTTTTGAAAGCTGTGGCAACACACAGCGGTTTTCCGATAAAGTTTGTTCCAAATAAAATGATACTCCCTCAAGTTTCACATGATTTCACTAACAAAAATATGACACTGCGATGGAGTTTACCTACTCAGACAGAGTATATAATCTACTTTGCTTAACGAAACAAACAAGAAAAACAAAAACAAAATAACGCGGAGCGAAAGAATTGTCAAAAATGCTGCTGGTACAAAACAATGAAACCAAGTAGGGTTTCGTATCAAGAAGGTAAAATGCTTGCTTCTGTTTTCTTATTTTTTGAATATTTTCGAGGCATATATTAGCCAAGAATCCCAACTAATCGTATCCTTCTAAACCTTGCGACCCTGGTGATTTCCCGCCTGGCTAGGCTTGGACCTACAAATAAATATATAATAACGAAAAACAAAAATCAATAAGTAAAAAAACAAAAACAACCCAAGTAACCTACTACATAACAGTTAACCGATTCGCTAACCCGGAAGCGAGAATTCATTGTATTTATATTAAATGATAGCAATGTTGTTTGACATAAACTAATAATACTTATACAAACTTTAGGTGATGTTTATGAAGGTTTTCTCAATAAAGATGGTTTAAAACATGGGATTGGTAAATTGAAGTTTTCTGACAATTCCATATATGAAGGGAAATTTGAAAATGGATTCTTCAGTGGGCTAGGTGTTTTGAAATTTGGTGATGACTCAAAATATGAAGGTATACATATTGATACCAAAGTTATGTTTTTTTAATGTTATAATGGTCTTTCATTAATTTACACTGGAAGAGAAGAATAAAGTGAAGTTTCTGGGATTTTTGTTGTGTTAACGAATCCATTAACCAATGTTTTTGACCAAAAGTATTCAAGTGATGTTTCAATCTTATTTTGAATATTTTTGTTCTTTAAAACCCTCTCTTCTTTTTCTGATTATTCAGGTGAATTCCAGAATGGTAAGATGCATGGCTATGGTGTTTATACAAGACATGATGGTGTGATGTATGCTGGGTATTTTCAGTATGGCCGAGTTAATGGGAATGGTTTAGTGAGCTCTGGTATGAACCTTAAAAGTGAAGGTTTTTTTGAAGGAAATAAATTGATCAGAAAAGAAGAAAGTTCGGATTCAATCAAAAAAGCTCAGCAATGCTCGTTGGAAGCAAGAAAAATGATACTCAGTAAAGGTTCCCATAAATAGAACTAGTAGGTAGTAATAAAAGTATCTTATAATTATGTGTTTTGTGTTTTTAGAGTATAATAATATGGTATTTTAAAAATTAATATATATTCTATCGGTACTTTAATGTATTTTCATTACTAAATGAAAGTGATTTACAGATGATTCTATACTTTATTGAAACTGGTCAGTTTTGGAAGTTGAAAGGAAATCATAAATAGATTAAACATGTTTTCTGTTTTTTTTTGCAGCAACATTTTAGGTGGATGGTACGTAACTCAGGAAAATATTGAGAAGCAGAAAAACTTTTGAGATGAGAGGAAAAAGTGAAATTTTGTGAGCATAACTTTCAGAAATCACAAAAAAATTAATCGATACAATTTCAGTTTTGAAATTAATTTAAGATATACTAATTTTTCTATCAAATTTGTCGAATAAAATCAATTTATTTATTTGTAGAATTTTTTTTATCACAGAAGATAATTTATTAGTTGTACCTTTCGTTTCGTTTCGTGAAATCGAAGAAAGACAGAAAAATCTTAAGAAAATAAATCAGTCAATAAAAGTCCAAAAAGAACACTAACTCTCCAGTAATTCAAGATCTCAAGACGAAAGGAATCGCAGCAGGCCTCACACAGTTGCAACATTTCATTTATTAATGGTGTTCTGAGGACAGAGATATTTAATATGGACAGACGAAGTGTGACCAGGGGACCATACAAACTTGATAACAATTTCTTCATTCGCGAAAGTTTATCTGGCGAAATTTTTGCATTTTGTGAATTCGCGAAATTTTCATGTCAGATGTTGACAAACAGTGCATCAAGTGGAGCGAAAAGATTTCATGATGCATGAAACATAACCATGGTTACCATATGTGAGGTGACAGCAATGCTGAATAAATACACTGTCAAAGTCGAGGGGAATTAAAAGACAATACGAAAATAAACTAGACGATTGAATATTTAATATCGAATAAAAAATAAAAAAAATAAAAAAGTTAGATACACCAAATCTCGATTTGTTGAGAAAAATGTGAATCACATATGAATCACATATGAATAAGACTTGAATAAGTTGGGACAGATTTATTTTGAAGTACGCTTTAACAAGATTTATTGCTAATATAAGAAGACAAAAACCAATTTATTACAAACACAAACTTTCGTGTTGACAGTTAAAACGGATAAGAACGGGGTAACAGAGAGAATTAGAAGATCCACGACCGAGAGAGGGAGAGAGAGAGTACGACTTATGAAGGAAATCCCAACAAAATTTTATAAAAATACCTAGAAATCTCTGCAATAAATATGGTAAAAAAGACATTAAAATATAGAAGCTTATGTTTCTATAACGCGCATATTTTTAAAGTTAAGGTGTTATTATCAGAATGTTGATGACAACAATATTGGAGAGGATGAATAATCCACGTCATTTATAAACGAAAAACATTTTCACAAACATTTTTATTTACATCATAGTCATTAGAAAATTTCCTGGTCTGGAAGTCGATTGTAAAGTTTTATTGTCTGTATTTTGAACTTTCTTACTGCAGTTTATTTTGCATTCACTTTGATCACACGATAAGAAATAATTACTGTAATAATATGTCGTGATCAAAGTAAGTGCATGATAAATTTTG
Organism: Turritopsis rubra; assembly: GCA_039566895.2. NCBI lineage: Eukaryota > Metazoa > Cnidaria > Hydrozoa > Anthoathecata > Oceaniidae > Turritopsis > Turritopsis rubra. The sequence continues at coordinate 2,056,938 of CM077628.1, forward strand.
CCGATTGATAAGATCAAAGAGTCACTGAGTTTTCTAATGAATTTGTTTTCATATGATACTATGCACCAAAACTTGCTGAACCAGCCTTTGATTTCTTAGCTACGTATGCAATAATGGAGATAACCAAGACAACGGCACCAACAATACACAAAACAATGGCCACTATCACACCAGTGGATAAGCTGCTTTCTGTAAATAAAACATAACCATGGTTACCATATGTTTACCCTTGTTAAGTAAAAACCCCAATATTTTTGAAGAGGATTGGATTCATTACCTGTGTTCGATGTTGAAATTGTATTTTTCTCACTGTTACCCAGTCCACCACGTGTACCATATGCGGCAATCTCGATTTCATATTCCTGATTTTTTGATAGGCCAGTTAATTTATGGGTGGTACCATTAACTATTACATGAGCGCAGTTTTGTACGGGAAATGTCTTTTCACAATACTTGAGACGATATTTCATCTCGATTTCGGGGATTCCCGCAGTAAATTTTGGATGCTCCCATGAAATTGATATTTGTGTTAACGAACTGTCCATTACAAATCGGACATTTCTTGGCAAAGATGGTTTTTCTAAATATAACAATGATGGCTTCAGTAGCAAGAATTTTTTGTTAAACAATGCAAAAATTTTCAACGTAAAACAAACGACACTTACTGTTTGCCATTAAAGTTTGGAAGCCACCTTGAAAATAATCACCCGCCTCACCATCTGCTCCAATAGATAACATTTTGAAAGTATAGTTGGTTGCTGATCTCAAGCCGCCGATATAAAATGGCGAAGAGGTTATGTTTTGGTAACGTTGGCAACCCTTCGCCAACACATAGTCTTCGTTTAATAAACACACCGTGATAACGTAAGTGATTTCATTGACAGGATTCCCCGATAACCGTTCGGGAACGTCCCATTCAACCGATATGTTGGCATTTTCCCATCCAGTTAGAAGTGAAACTTTGATGTTTGTCGGTTTACCTACTTTTCCTGAAGAAAAAAAAAATGGTATTTAATATTTCCAATCCAACTTTTTGCTTAGATTCTTTTGTTTAAGTTTGTGATTAGGTACAGATTTATAAGATGGCTCATCTCGAAGTCTTCGGTAAACAATCTAGTTGATGTTGAAGCCAATATCTGATTGGTCGAAAGGAAATAATGCATTCATTCATTATCCAGCTCATCTTGTTTGTGAAAAAAACATTGAAAAATTACAAACCTAATTTCTTTGTTTCTACCCGAGTTACTGTCCATTGACTGAAACCACCTTTCGAAGCGACGCGAAAATGCACTTCGTAAATTGTATTCTGTCGTAAATTACGAACAGTTAGACTTGTTTCGTTCTTTGCATAAGTTTCATTCATTATACGTTCTCCGTTTTGAAAAATTTGGGCTTCATAATGTAAAAGTTTAATCTGATCTTCTGTTGAATAGGCTTCCCATCCTAATGTGATCGTATTCCAACGACTTGAAAGGACTTGTAAGTTTTCTGGTGGTGTAACTGGAGCTTTATGGAAACAATTCAAAAGAGCAATTAAAGGTCAACGTGTTGAATACGTCAATTCGTTCATTAGGGAGCTTTCGCAAACCTGATTCTGTGACGAACTATGGATGATGGTCGTCATAATAACCTCAGTTCCTATCCCGTCGTCGTTTGGATCATAAAAGAGTTGGACTTTTTCTAATTTTTTATCTCTTGAAATATTTACCTCCTTCGCTTCTAAACTTTTGAATTTTCACGGTGGTTACAAAATAATCAACCCTTGCCTTATGGGGTAATTAAAACCACAATCTCTGCAGACCACGAGTTTACTTCAGTGTCAGCCGTCGTAAATGGAGCTGCACGGAGAAGGTCAGTAGAGTAGTTTTCGAAAGCTTCCTAATGACGTTTGCGACTTTACTTGAAATATATAGGAATTATAAATATATAGGAATTATAAAAATATAGGAATTATAAATATATAGGAATTATAAATATATAGGAATTATAAATATATAGGAATAATAAAAAGATTATTTACATTGACTCTTACCGTATGTTGTTTTTTGTAAAATGACAGGCGACCAATCAGAACTCCCACTAGGATTAAAAGCGCGAATTCTGAAGGAATATTCCTTCGCTTCCTGTAGATTACTAAATTTCGTTTTTAAGGTTTTATCGAGAGAATCGGCAGGTTGTTGAATTATTTGAGAAGCATTCTGATCAATGCTTTCGACCTCATATTGTATAACACGCTCATTTTCCAAAACATTCCATTCAAATTCAATCGAATCAAATCGATAATTGGTTACATGCAAGCCAGGAATTGAAGGAAGAGCTATATACACAAAAAAATTAAAACGAAGTTATATTTAACCATAGCTTCAAAAATTATAGCATAAAATTTAATAAGAAATTAACATACGGCAACCAGCATCAAGTGACTCGTCGGAGCCGTCTTCGCACGTCAACACCCCATCGCATACTAAGTCTTTAAGAATACATCTTTGATTTTGTAAACATTCAAAATGCGTTGATCGGCATGAATCTACAACATAAAAAACAAACAGTTCAAGCTTCTTGTTGCGTGGTGTTACATGGCGTTGCGTGGTGTTACATGGCGTTGCGTGGTGTTACATGGCATTACGTGGTGTTACACGTGGAAGTAGGAGCAAATCAAAACGAAATGTGCGTTACCTCTTGCTTCAGTTTTGAAAATCGATGTTCTTTTCTCTAAACTGGCTTTCCCAAACTGATTATAAACAGTGATCGTGATGACGTATTCACTATTTGCTTTTAAATTTTTCAACAAAACTGAAGTTCCTCTGTGTCGCAAGCCATTACAAACACCTCCGTACCTGCAATACACCACTCCATATGTTAGCAGGGAAGCATTGTTATATGCAAGCTTCTTTGGTAACAGCCACGACACACCCACTCTCGATGATTCTTCATGTTGGAGAGGTTTTGCAGAAATATTATAAACTGGACCAGTAAGACCAATTTCTAAGGGAATATCAAAGTTATAAAACAATTTGCCTTTTTAAATATTCTATTTACATAACAATTGGTAAATTACGTCGCAGCATTCCTCGCCTCATCTTTAATCTTGATAATAATTACCCGTAAGAACAAGTAAAATGTTTTAGTGGCAGAGTTATCTCCAATGAACGCCAAAATCTTTTGGTCTCATAACGAAAACGAGGCGATGGATCTTATGACGCACAAAAAGGTTAAAACAAAAATGTACCATAAAGTGTTCGTATTTTAATGACATCGGACCATGGCCCAGGACCAGACGGATTGTAAGCTCGAGCTCGTAAATGATAGACAGTGTCGGAGGTTAGATTAAATAAACTGATACGTTTTGGAGGAGCAACAACAATAAGCTGCTCTTGTCTGACGAATCCTCGATAAGTCGTATTTACAATTTCGACTTCATATTGTCGAATTCGATGTGATAATTTAGTGATTGATTGTATCTGGACTGTTATTGATGTAGTATTGTGATCGATTAGAAGAACTTTCTTCATTTGTGGAGGAAGTGCTAAAAAAATATTTCCATCAACAATCTCTAATTTTCAATTTTCAAATAAACAACGAAGATGATTTATTTAACAATTAGAGAAAGAGAGAGTAAAAATAAAAGGAGAGGCTTACAACAATTAGCTTTCAAGGTTTCATCAGAGCCATCGCCACAATCAATAATTCCATTACACAATCTTGAAGTGGAAATGCATTGTGGATTTCCACATGTAAATTCAGTGAGTTGACATGAATCTAAAAACAATAGTTATTTAAAGTTAATAAACCAGTACCATATGACATTATAATGTCAGGTCAGAGTTCCAATTCTGGTCAAGTCATGCCAGCGACTTGCCAGCGACCAACAGTGTGATAGATCCATTGACGAGAGCTAGAATGATGTCTAATGATATCGGTTAAAGCAAACATGCGATTTAAATGCTCTAGGACCACCTACGCGGGGCCTTCATTCATAACAGTTCTAAAGAGGCCATTATGTAACCAATCATTATACCTGGTTCACCTAGATATTCTTATATTTAGGACTGTTTTCAAAACGCCCCAAAAGACCTTGCAGTATACTGGAAATTTCTCCTTGCCGTTCTGAGATGCTAACCTTTTCAAACAATCTTTACCATCCTGGGTAAATATTAATATAAATAATATACATAAATTAATATTGAAATAAGTTTAACCTCTTGCTGCAATTTTAAACACACCATCTGTCACGGTAGGGTTTGGTAGACCAACTTCGTTGTATACAGTAATGGCATAGTCGTATATATGTCTTGCCTTTAAATTCTTTATTTTCACCGCCGTTTGATTGGTTCGTTCCAAATCATAACAAGTCACTGTATTGAGTAGGCAATAACGAACCGTATATGAAAGTTTACTGGCACGATTGTAATTCAGCTGCCTTGGTATTTCCCATGATAAAGTGATAGCTGAGCTTTCAAAATGCAATACAGGAGTGACAGCAACGGTGCTTGGAATCCGACTAACCATGCCAGGAACTAAAACAAAAATTACAACAAAAATTATAATTCGTCATAAAAAATGAAGGAGTAATTAAAACAATGACAATATTATATAAATAAATATATAAATAAATAGAGCTTTCGGAGACTGAATAAAACTTACTAGTCCTAAGAGTGATAATATTCGACCAAACACTAAATCCATTGACATTTTTTGCTCTCGAACGGAAATGATAATCAACACCTTGGAGTAAATTAGCAAATGAAACAGAAACCACATTTATTCCGGGAAGATGTGCAGAAAAATTAGAACGATTCCGTAAAGTCCCATTCACTTCATGAACGTCGAAAAACAATACAGAGTCTTCGTTAGAACTACTTATATTCCACTGAACTTGGATTGAATTGGTAGACAAGCCTCTTCCATAAATAATAGGTGGTCGAGGTGAACCTACAAATCAAAAAAATTAACTCATTAATTCATTAAAGCAATAAAATGATATAAAATCTCCAAATAGAAAATGTACCTGTATGAAATGTCATTGTTGACAACGTAGCAGACCACAGTCCAAAGCCAGATGGATTCTTCGAACGCACCCGAAAAGTATACTCAGTGTTTGGAGAAAGTTGATTAAAATTTACTGATAGGTTCCGGATACTGGGAGTTAGAACAGGAGCCACGATTTCTTGCTCGGAATTAGAGACATTTACAATCTCTACTATGTAAGACTTAACTCTATCCGGAAGGTGGTTTATAGAGGTCCATGTAACTCTAATGGCTTTGGCTGATACCGCGGTCGCCTCTAGTAAAGTGGGAATTCTTGTTGGTGGCGCTGAAGAAGAAAAACGATATAACTTAAACAAGGATTTTGATGGTAGGTCTCTAAACTTTTCAATCATACAAGACAAGAGATGAAGACTTAAATCGGAAGTAGAGCACATAAGCCAGAACCAATGATTAGTGATATTTTGAACTTTCAAATAGTCATGCTCTACTTACAACATCCGGCTCGTAACGTTTCATCAGAACCATCTGCACAATCAAATAGACCATTACATTTCCTTTCATTTGGCACACATTGGGGATTAGCACAAGTATAATGTGTTGTTCTACATGTACCTAATAAAGAGAGACATCTATTAAAAGACTTTCAAACCCTGAAAATCCATTTGACCCAACTAACTGTTTAAAGTTCTTCTACACACGCAATAGATTTTGAGAAATAGTTTAACAAAGACTAGCTTCTTAAAACAATAACGGTACATGGAAATAAGAAACATACTTTGAGATGCTGTTCTGAAGGCGTCTTCTGTACCTTCACCCGCAACCATATTAGCGTCAAAAACCTGTATTTTATATTGATAGAGATCATTTGTGTTCAGAGAATCGATTTGTATGGACGTAGAGTTTGTAAGGCTGCTATTCTTGCAAGTTTCGGCACGATTTAAACGACAGAATGTAATCATGTAACGGAAAGACTTTACATCTTGACCATTGGTTTTTACAGGGCTTTGCCAGGAAATGAGTACGGAATTTGCTTCACTGAACGGTGTGGCCATCACTGTGACATTCTGAACAGGTCCAACTGACCCTAAAGCACAGTAGCAATTAAATATGTAGGAAAATACATCCAAAATTCATAGGTATTTATTTCGACAGATGAAGAATTAACGATAATGATGTATACAAAACGAGTGATACCTATATCTAATGTTGTTGCTGACAACGTAGTAGACCACAGCCCAAAGCCAGATGGATTCTTCGAGCGTACCCGAAAAGTATACTCAGTGTTTGGAGAAAGTTGATAGAAATCTACTGATAGGTTCCGGATACTGGGAGTTAGAACAGGAGCCACGATTTCTTGCTCGGAATTAGAGACATTTACAATCTCTACTATGTAAGACTTAACTCTATCCGGAAGGTGGTTTATAGAGGTCCATGTAACTCTAATGGCTTTGGCTGATACCGCGGTCGCCTCTAGTAAAGTGGGAATTCTTGTTGGTGGCGCTGAAGAAGGAAAACAATATAACTTAAACAAGGATTTTGATGGTAGTTCTCTAAAATTGTCAATCACAAGACAAGAGATGAAGACTTAAATCGGAAGTAGAGCACATAAGCCAGAACCAATGATTAGTGATATTTTAAACTTTCAAATAGTCATGCTCTACTTACAACATCCGGCTCGTAACGTTTCATCAGAACCATCTGCACAATCAAATAGACCATTACATTTCCTTTCATTTGGCACACATTGGGGATTAGCACAAGTATAATGTGTTGTTCTACATGTACCTAATAAAGAAAGACATCTATTAAAAGACTTTCAAACCCTGAAAATCCATTTGACCCAACTAACTGTTTAAGGTTCTTCTACACACGCAATAGATTTTGAGAAATAGTTTAACAAAGAGTAGCTTCTTAAAACAATAACGGTACATGGAAATAAGAAACATACTTTGAGATGATGTTCTGAAGACGTCTTCTGTACCTTCACCCGCAACCATATTAGCGTCAAAAACCTGTATTTTATATTGATAGAGATCATTTGTGTTCAGAGAATCGATTTGTATGGACGTAGAGTTTGTAAGGCTGCTATTCTTGCAAGTTTCGGCACGATTTAAACGACAGAATGTAATCATGTAACGGAAAGACTTTACATCTTGACCATTGGTTTTTACAGGGCTTTGCCAGGAAATGAGTACGGAATTTGCTTCACTGAACGGTGTGGCCATCACTGTGACATTCTGAACAGGCCCAACTGACCCTAAAGCACAGTAGCAATTAAATATGTAAGAAAATACATCCAAAATTCATAGGTATTTATTTCGACAGATGAAGAATTAACGATAATGATGTATACAAAACGAGTGATACCTATATCTAATGTTGTTGCTGACAACGTAGTAGACCACAGCCCAAAGCCAGATGGATTCTTCGAGCGTACCCGAAAAGTATACTCAGTGTTTGGAGAAAGTTGATTAAAATCTACTGATAGGTTCCGGATACTGGGAGTTAGAACAGGAGCCACGATTTCTTGCTCGGAATTAGAGACATTTACAATCTCTACTATGTAAGACTTAACTCTATCCGGAAGGTGGTTTATAGAGGTCCATGTAACTCTAATGGCTTTGGCTGATACCGCGGTCGCCTCTAGTAAAGTGGGAATTCTTGTTGGTGGCGCTGAAGAAGGAAAACGATATAACTTAAACAAGGATTTTGATGGTAGGTCTCTAAACTTTTCAATCATACAAGACAAGAGATGAAGACTTAAATCGGAAGTAGAGCACATAAGCCAGAACCAATGATTAGTGATATTTTGAACTTTCAAATAACTTACAACATCCGGCTCGTAACGTTTCATCAGAACCATCTGCGCAATCAAATAGACCATTACATTTCCTTTCATTTGGCACACATTGGGGATTTGCACAAGTATAATGTGTTGTTCTACATGTACCTAATAAAGAGAGACATCTATTAAAAGGCTTTCAAACCCTGAAAATCCATTTGACCCAACTAACTGTTTAAAGTTCTTCTACACACGCAATAGATTTTGAGAAATAGTTTAACAAAGACTAGCTTCTTAAAACAATAACGGTACATGAAAATAAGAAACATACTTTGAGATGCTGTTCTGAAGACGTCTTCTGTACCTTCACCCGCAACCATATTAGCGTCAAAAACCTGTATTTTATATTGATAGAGATCGTTTGGGTTCAGAGAATCGATTTGTATGGACGTAGAGTTTGTAAGGCTGCTATTCTTGCAAGTTTCGGCACGATTTAAACGACAAAATGTAACCATGTAACGGAAAGACTTTACATCTTGACCATTGGTTTTTACAGGGCTTTGCCAGGAAATGAGTACGGAATTTGCTTCACTAAACGATGTGGCCATCACTGTGACATTCTGAACAGGCCCAACTGACCCTAAAGCACAGTAGCAATTAAATATGTAGGAAAATACATCCAAAATTCATAGGTATTTATTTCGACAGATGAAGAATTAACGATAATGATGTATACAAAACGAGTGATACCTATATCTAATGTTGTTGCTGACAACGTAGTAGACCACAGTCCAAAGCCAGATGGATTCTTCGAGCGTACCCGAAAAGTATACTCAGTGTTTGGAGAAAGTTGATTAAAATCTACTGATAGGTTCCGGATACTGGGAGTTAGAACAGGAGCCACGATTTCTTGCTCGGAATTAGAGACATTTACAATCTCTACTATGTAAGACTTAACTCTATCCGGAAGGTGGTTTATAGAGGTCCATGTAACTCTAATGGCTTTGGCTGATACCGCGGTCGCCTCTAGTAAAGTGGGAATTCTTGTTGGTGGCGCTGAAGAAGGAAAACGATATAACTTAAACAAGGATTTTGATGGTAGGTCTCTAAACTTTTCAATCATACAAGACAAGAGATGAAGACTTAAATCGGAAGTAGAGCACATAAGCCAGAACCAATGATTAGTGATATTTTGAACTTTCAAATAACTTACAACATCCGGCTCGTAACGTTTCATCAGAACCATCTGCGCAATCAAATAGACCATTACATTTCCTTTCATTTGGCACACATTGGGGATTTGCACAAGTATAATGTGTTGTTCTACATGTACCTAATAAAGAGAGACATCTATTAAAAGGCTTTCAAACCCTGAAAATCCATTTGACCCAACTAACTGTTTAAAGTTCTTCTACACACGCAATAGATTTTGAGAAATAGTTTAACAAAGACTAGCTTCTTAAAACAATAACGGTACATGAAAATAAGAAACATACTTTGAGATGCTGTTCTGAAGACGTCTTCTGTACCTTCACCCGCAACCATATTAGCGTCAAAAACCTGTATTTTATATTGATAGAGATCGTTTGGGTTCAGAGAATCGATTTGTATGGACGTAGAGTTTGTAAGGCTGCTATTCTTGCAAGTTTCGGCACGATTTAAACGACAAAATGTAACCATGTAACGGAAAGACTTTACATCTTGACCATTGGTTTTTACAGGGCTTTGCCAGGAAATGAGTACGGAATTTGCTTCACTAAACGATGTGGCCATCACTGTGACATTCTGAACAGGCCCAACTGACCCTAAAGCACAGTAGCAATTAAATATGTAGGAAAATACATCCAAAATTCATAGGTATTTATTTCGACAGATGAAGAATTAACGATAATGATGTATACAAAACGAGTGATACCTATATCTAATGTTGTTGCTGACAACGTAGTAGACCACAGTCCAAAGCCAGATGGATTCTTCGAGCGTACCCGAAAAGTATACTCAGTGTTTGGAGAAAGTTGATTAAAATCTACTGATAGGTTCCGGATACTGGGAGTTAGAACAGGAGCCACGATTTCTTGCTCGGAATTAGAGACATTTACAATCTCTACTATGTAAGACTTAACTCTATCCGGAAGGTGGTTTATAGAGGTCCATGTAACTCTAATGGCTTTGGCTGATACCGCGGTCGCCTCTAGTAAAGTGGGAATTCTTGTTGGTGGCGCTGAAGAAGGAAAACGATATAACTTAAACAAGGATTTTGATGGTAGGTCTCTAAACTTTTCAATCATACAAGACAAGAGATGAAGACTTAAATCGGAAGTAGAGCACATAAGCCAGAACCAATGATTAGTGATATTTTGAACTTTCAAATAACTTACAACATCCGGCTCGTAACGTTTCATCAGAACCATCTGCGCAATCAAATAGACCATTACATTTCCTTTCATTTGGCACACATTGGGGATTTGCACAAGTATAATGTGTTGTTCTACATGTACCTAATAAAGAGAGACATCTATTAAAAGGCTTTCAAACCCTGAAAATCCATTTGACCCAACTAACTGTTTAAAGTTCTTCTACACACGCAATAGATTTTGAGAAATAGTTTAACAAAGAGTAGCTTCTTAAAACAAAAACGGCACATGAAAATAAGTAACATACTTTGAGATGCTGTTCTGAAGACGTCTTCTGTACCTTCACCCGCAACCATATTAGCGTCAAAAACCTGTATTTTATATTGATAGAGATCATTTGTGTTCAGAGAATCGATTTGTATGGACGTAGAGTTTGTAAGGCTGCTATTCTTGCAAGTTTCGGCACGATTTAAACGACAGAATGTAATCATGTAACGGAAAGACTTTACATCTTGACCATTGGTTTTTACAGGGCTTTGCCAGGAAATGAGTACGGAATTTGCTTCACTAAACGATGTGGCCGTCACTGTGACATTCTGAACAGGCCCAATTGACTCTAAATAATATGAAGTAGAAAAGTACATGGAAGTTCATCATAGAAATAGAATGATGTATAATGATTTACATCAAACGAGAGATTTTAATGAATAATTGGCATTTTGAGATCGGAGAAATAATTTCAATAATTGTGACTAAAACTATTTGGAATTTTCCTTTCTTTCAATGAAACAATCTATGCTTCTCCCCTATTGACAATGTTGAAATGGTTGAGTGCCGTGAGCTGCCTTCTGAACTCAACAGAAAAGGTGAATGGAGAATGGAGATATTTTCATTAAATTCCAATAATTTTGGGTAGGATAGATAACAAAGATTTTCTTTGGATACCACATGCTAGTTCATCTGAGTGATCTGTGCAGTCATTCACGCCATTACATACTTTTTCTTTATCCACACATAGCATTGTTTTGTCGCAAGTAAATTGCGTTGGCGAGCATGTGCCTAGAGATAAATTATTATAAAGTGTTATATAATAACTTGGTCATTATTGATGCGCTTAATTTAACTAATTAATGTCAATTTATTAATGGTCTTATGCGAGAATATATCGACTTTTAATACATGTTGAAGGAGGATAAAATATTTACATAGAAAATTGATCGTTATGAGGTTATGATTAATGCAACATTGTTCTTACTGTAATTGGCGGTTTTGAAAGTACCATTTCTATTCGTTGAACTGGACAAGCCAAAACTGTTATAAGCAATTATTGTATATCTGTATACAACTCCTGGCGTCAATCCTTGCAATGTCCTGCTTGTTCTGTTGATTGTATTGGTTTCATTGCAAATCGACTCCAGGCAGTATATGAGAGAATACGTAAGGTGTTCAGCGTCACTCATGTTAATAGGTGGATCCCATGAAATTGCAATGGCCGTGCTTTCTGAGTAGGTGATAGGTGCAATCATAACGGTATCAGGAACTATCAAAGAGATAGGGGCTTGGAGACCTGCAGTGAAGAGAATCCAAAATCAAATTACCGATCACATTTGCACGAAGGATGAAACTGTTGGGGTAAAAATCTCGTTTTTCTCATTTTTTAGATTTTCAATTTTGCTGATGTTTGCATTTAGAATGATTAATGTTTTTTGTAGGGATGACGTTATCCTGCTTGTTGATATAAATTATTTCAAGATTATTTATTTATTGTTACTATTTGTTTTAACAATTATAAGCCCTGTATGTTGGAGATGATATTCAACGCGAGGAAAGAATCTTTAAATGTTATTGGTTGCTCGGCCGTAAGTAGAGTTTTATGAAGGACTCTAAAAAACAATCAACCGCAACTTTTGTTAAATTTATTGTTTAAATTGGAAACAAATATGAGTTTGTAGGGTGAAAATAAAAAACAGAACATTCTTAATATCACGCCTTATTTATTTTATTTATGCTATATACAAAAAATCAAAGAAGACAAGTAATTTCTTTTCTTTCGTCGACATCATTGTGTTAAACATGAATTTTTCATCATAGCTGTTGTGTCAACTATTTTATCGCCTTCTGCCCATTTCCATATCATACACGTCTCCGCCACGTCTTGGTGGTGGCCCCCTTCTGTATTGCTGTTGTTGAGGTGGGTAGTTGTGACGGTAAGGATCTGCATACATATCTCTGTGATGATGACCATACAGAGGAGGATTTCCCATTCTTGGTTGTCGTTGTCCTGTCATATTAGGATTTTGGTTCCCATATGGCTGCTGCTGCTTTTCAGTAATTTCGCTTTTAGACCTTCCTTCACCATTTCGCAAGTAGACAAATGTGGCCGTACCAATTAAGATGACGATAACAATAATGGCGAGTACAATACCAACTACAACACCTGTCGACACTCCGCCATCCTCAGAATCTAAATGGATATCACAGAAAATCTTTCATAGTCTGCTGTTAACGATCTCTTAATGTTTTAAAAGAGTTACTTTCGTTTCAAATGTGAACTTACGAATTTGAACTTCTACTAACCTGATTCATCCTTGGTACTTTTCTTCATTATAACCGTCTCTCCGTAGTTACCATTTTTATGCCTTGCAGCCACATTAATTTGATACTCAGTCGAAGGTTTTAAGTTACGTAAGATGAATGACGTGTGACTTATGATTTCTTCTTTCTTACAAGTTTCATCTTTTATCTTACCGTCAGATAGTTCACAGTAAGTAATTAAATATTCAACTTTAGACTTTTCCGTCCCAGCAAGAATTTCAGGATAATCCCAAGCTACATACAGGGACGTGGCAGGTTGTTCCGTTTCCCTTACTCTGACACGAGTTGGTTTTGAGACAGCATCTGAAGAAGAAGGATAGTAGTGAAAACGACTTAAAAGTATAGATCTGACGCTGGACGCACTTATTGACGCACTGAAGACGCAAAACTTGGATTGATTTTATGTTATATTTACTTTCGAATGAATAAAGTCGCAGCTACTGCAAATGCCTTACATTCCGAAAAATACCCCGCCAACGTCAAATTTGGCCCTCACGACGAATATACTTCACCAGTGAGTTTAAGCAAACAGATACCTTTGAGTGTTTGAAATTCTCCTGAAACGCTTTTTCCTGGTAAACCATCTTCCCTAAAACTAGTAACCTCGTATGTGTATTTAGTATTTGCTTTTAACTGGTCCAATATCACCATAGTAATTTTGATGTCTTTTTTTGTTGAGCAGATATCCTCACAATATTTGATACTGTAAGAAATTTTATCCGGTAAATTGTTTCCAAGATCACGATCAGCAGGTACTTTCCATGTTATTTTCACTTTGGTGCTTTCAAAACCCTTTTCAGGTTTCACTTGAAGATCTGCAGGCGGTCCAGGATCTTCTACAAAAGTATAACAGAAGAATGAATATTTAAAATGATACAACGAGTATCAGTATTCTTGCATAACTTGTTGATAGTTTTCTTTTTAATACAGTGCGCATGTGTAAGAAAAGGGAAGTGACAACAAACTTAATTCTTTAAACCCTAACCCCCCTGTTACCTCAAAAATCTCTGTACGTCCTTCACAGGCTTTTGTTCTATAAGTACTACAAGCTGAAATATTCTTGCAGAGGAATCAAGTTCTGTAGAGTGTTTGATTTTGGCCTGATTTGTAGTTTTTATAGAAATAAGGAAGATCTGTTATTATTAAGATAGAATTTCAAGGTGCTGATTGATACGGAAACAAAATTTGACAAAATCCTTAAACACAAAAGATAAATTTTACATTCCCAACAATAACTTATCCAATGCTAGAAAAATTCAAAAACGTTTCTTACCTAGATTTAGAGTAGTTGCGGTTCTTCTCGTTGTGACACCTTTGCGTCCAGATGCATCTGCTGAAGCTATAACTAACAAATACTCTGTTCCTTCTTTCAGATTTTCTATTTTGAAATAGGTTAAAGATTTAGGTATATCTTGTGTTTTTGTATCATCACCTCCAGTGACTGTCAGCACGTATTTCGAAACTTTATCAAACTTTTGAGGAGGTTTTTTCCATGATATTTCCAGTGAATCCCACTTTTTACCAACAACATTAAAATCTTCAACAGGTGGCGGACCTACACAAAATCAATACACAAAATCATTTTTGTTACTTTTCAGTATAAACCTGGTTAAAGAGAACTGAATTTGCAATAAGAACTTTAGTATAGCTTATCTTACTGTTGTGAATTCATTGAATGTCTTGTAATGAAAATGTATGTTTTTTCAATACCCACCTTCATTGCTTGTGGTAGTAAATTCTCCTCTCACAGTGGGACCATCACCAGGTAGTTCACCACGGACCGTGATGCTGTATGTATAAGTAGTGTCTGGAACAAGGTTTTTTATTACTTTTCGTGTTTCCTCCAATTCAGAGGTTTCACAATTTGAACTTTGACAAAATAAGACAATGTAGATAATTTTTAAATTTCCTTTTTTATCTTTTGGTTCCTTCCACACAAGTGTAACCGATGTGTTAGTAATGGATTCCTGGGTAACATCTCTGACTTCAGTAGGAATGCCTACAAACAAATAGCAGTTTGTCAAAATATATAACCAAGAGACCGAAATTTTAAATTAGTAGAAAGATACGTTGAATGAAGAATAACAAGTAGAACCTCAGATTAAACTGGGACAACTCTGTAAAACTTTACAATAAAGAAATCTCAAGATTGAATGTCTTACCAGGTGGCTTCACTGTTCTGAAGTGACCGGTGATTACTAAGCTTTCCTTGCTATCCTTTTTTGAAGCCACAGATATTTCATAGTTCTTTTCTTCTTGTAAGTTTTTGAATTCATGTTTAGTTATGGAACCCGATACAACAACACGTTGTTGAACTGAGTCTACTTTATAGGTAATAACATATTCATCAACAGCTTCATTTAATGGTGCAACCCATGTCACTGTAATGATGTTCAACCGAGACACACTTATTTGCAAATTACTTGGTGGAAGAGGTCCATCTAAAACGAATGGATCATTGGTTATATATCATTGGTTATGTCAATATCAATAATAATTTTATGTTGAATCTGAAAATTTATTAATTACCGTAAGTATTTAATGACATATTATGTCTTCTTTGCCCAGCTGGATGCAAATAAATGCAAGCATATTGACCGATGTCACTTTTTGTAGCATTAAACTCAAGAGTGTCTCTTGATATACCAGCCTTCTCAAATAATCTTTGTTTTGCACCTTTCTTGGCAAAAGGTTTTCCATCTTTGATCCATACTAGGTAATTGTCTCCACGACGATCAATTGGAGGTGAGGAAATGGGAGGAGCACAAGAAAACCGAACTGCACGATATCCATCAAGGTCATAAAAGAATTTTGCACCATCAGCATATTGAAACACATTGTCAATCCCTGCATGAATAGAAAAGGATTATACTTTTAATTTCCTGGTATAAGTAAAGTAGCGGATAAACATAAAGCAACAACACAATGCTGTTCTTACAAGTAACTGTGAGTTTTGATGCAGTACTTTTGATGTCCTTAAAATAAATGTTATTTGCTACACATTGGTATGTTCCCGGATGTATCCTTCTATCAATATTCAATAATTTCAATTTTCTGTTATCATCTGAAACTTCAAAACTTGCATTCTTGATGGTAATGTCATGTCCATCCTTAAACCATGCGATAGTTGGTTTCGGATCACCGGAAAAATCACACTGATAGGTGTAACGTTGACCTTCTTTCAACTGCGGTCCAGGATTACGTAAATCTTTTGTCACTTCCACTTTCTTGGCACTAAGATCTACGAAACAGAAAGTTATTCAATTGATCGGATATTTGTACAATACTTGTACTGAGGTTACAGCTAGGCTGCTTGTTTGCTTGAAATAATATATCAGTTGATTGAAGGAAAGTGTACTTAAAAGAAAAAGATGCCAGATAGAGTATTGAATGGTTAAGATCAACAACTTCCAGAGTTTTCTATGTTATTATATATCAATACTTTGCCAATTTTACCTTCCAGTTGTTTTGTTTTTGACAGATAAATGAAAGGAATGAAAGAAAAGGAAAGGCAACAACCAATAATATTATTAAAAATGATAAAAAAATTGTAAACTGAAAAAAACAACACAAAAGGAATATTTCTTACCAAAATGTAAGCAGTTTCAGTTGATTGCATGTTGTCGTCCATAGTTGAATAAGTTGTGGTTGAAAATAATTCTTTGGAAAGTTATCACAATAAGTTTGTTGATCTCAGGAGGATCAAAGTTGAATTCATTTTATGTTTCTCCCATTTAAGTATCACTTAAGTATCATGTAAGTAGAAGTTTTGCAATATTTTACATAAATGTTGATGTATTTAATGTGAATAAAGATTTAAGGTTTATGATTTATTTATTTAGAAAACTTAGAGTGATGAAAGTATGGAGAAGTTTAGTGTTAATAATTTTTTAAATTTCAATCAATTGATCATATTAAAACAAACAAACAAAGCAACAAAATTGACTGAACAAGAAAGTTCAGATAAAAGATAGTTATGTATTACCTTTAACAATCACCACAGCAGGCTCACTTATCTGATGTCCCATATCAATGGCTCGAACTTCCACTTTAAATTCAACAGATATTGGGAGTCCTGTAAATTCAGCTTTTGTCACATTGACATTAACAGTAGATATAATCTTAGGAGACGTTCCTGTGTTTTCCTTCACCTGCACAATGTAGGCAATGAAATCTGCTCTTTCCTTTTGCCAACTTATAACTAACTTTGGGCCAGTCAGCCATTTGTACGTTATTGGTTTCTTCAATTCTGGCTTCCCTAAAAGTGTAAGTTTAGGATTTATTTCATTTCACATAAACAGCTAAGAATTATACTGCATGATCATGATAGAAATGTAAAATAGCATTCACATCAACCGTCACATACCGAAAACTGTTAGATTAGTAAGGGCTAGCTTGAATCTTCCATTAAAACCAAATCTTTGATTAAAAGCTGCGCAACCAACTCTTGTACCAGCGAACTCTGCAGCGTTCTTGATAATGATAGAAAAATAACTGACACCGTTTAGAGTATAGTTATCATCTTTAATAAATCTCGGACCATTCAGGAAGTGATCAGTAGCATTTGACCATAATACTTTTGCAGGTGGGTAACTCAATGGTGGTCTACATAAAATCCTAACATCTGTCACCGAAGAACTTTTATAAACAGGTGCAATTGGTTTGGTATACCGGAATGATTCTTCTAAAACTAAAAAAAAGCAAAAAAAACAAAAACCATCAAAATTTGAATAAACCTTTGATTGAATAAATTTTTATTTCATTTTCATTAGAAAGGAAACTTACACAATACAAGGATTTTCCCTCTCTTACTCTCTACTGTACCATGCTTGTTTGAAGCTTTGCAATAATATTCTCCAGCCATATCCTTTTGAATATTGTTGAGGGTCAAGTTTCCCTCACTAAAGACATACTTGGTATTAGTGTCACTAAGAAAAACATCATCTTTATACCATGAGATATGAGCAGAGGGAGTAGCAGAAGCTCTACAAATCAGTGTCACATTTTTTCCAATTTCAATCTCTTTTCTGTCAGGTGGTCCAGTAATGATATAAGGAGGCAAATTTTCCGCTAAAAAATGTGAAAAGAAAGATGAAAAGAAAAACCAATTTATCAAATCATTATTAAAATCATGATAAATTCATCGCTTACGTATAGTATGGAAAAATGGTGACGACCAGGAACTGATTTGATTCCCACGATCAATACTTCTTACTTTGTAACGATAACGTGCTCCAGCTTGCAATCCTGATATAATATGATGTCTTGTAAAGAATTTATCATCAAGAAAATCTCCAAAGGTCTTTTCGATCTTTTCTTCGCCTGATCCAAGATTAACATAAGAGATTTCAAAGTAATCAATATCAGTTCTAAATGGAAATCCTAAGTCACGGAGCTTTGGCACAGTTCTTGGTGGATCCCATTTCAGATCTACTTGTCCATGTGTTTGAACATGCAATTGCAATTCCCTGATAGGCTGAGGAGGACCTTAAAAAAAAGACAATTATGAGCAATTCACTTAAAACAAAAGCAAAATATAGATTCAATAAAGTGAATAAACAGAACATACCAGCCATTATCAAAAAGAATTGTGAAGTTCTGACACCACCAAGATTACTCGCATATACTGTGTATTTATCTTCAATTGTTATATCTAGATTTCTTATATCCAAAGCATAATGAAGAACTCTACCCGGACCCAGATAAAAGGTTTTTGTAAACTGTGGAAATGTACGTGGGTGGATAAACTCCAATTTGGTTCCTTTTCGCCATACTATCTCAGCAGAAGAACCTTTTGGTGGCCTGGCACTCATTCTCAAGAATGGTTGTGATTGATAAAAAAACCTGTTATTTGGTTTTAGTTCCCACTTTTCTTCTAACCCTAAATTGAATTTATAAAGTATAAATAAAATGCAATGTACAAAGTTTTCCAAACTGCCGGAAAGAAACTTTAAATGTTCATGAAGGAAGGAATTTTATTTATATTTTACATTTTTTCTTAAAATTTACAAAAGCATATATATAATCCACTCTGAAACATCTTTTGTTGAAATTCATGTAGAATATGCCAAGTGCATAGACAGACGTTAGTATAAAATAGTACTTACATTCAACTACTATTTTGCCTTCCTCACTTATGGCTGTACCTAAAGAATTAGTTGCTTGACATTTGTAACTTGCTTCAGAATTTTCTGAACCATGAAGAGCTGATTTTATAGTGAGATTTGCACCATTAAGAATGTAACGACTATCATCGTTTGTGATTAATACGCCATTACGAAACCATTTAAACTGAGGTACTGGGAGTGCTTGCACACCACAAATAACATCAAAAGGTTTTCCTTCACCAATATGAACATTTGGAGGGTGCTGAAGTATGATAGGTTGAATCTTATCAACTGTTCTAACTGTGAACAGGTCGCTCCACAACCCAGTTTGATTAAGTTCATCTGTGGCTCTAATCTGTACCTTGTATTCTTTTCCTAACTCCAAATCTTTGAATTCGTATGTTGTGTACCAAACAACGTATGAGGGATTCTCTTGCATACGAAAAGTCTGCAATCTATTTGTCTCGGTATTAATAAGATTGATATCATAGTACATTAAATCATTTCGCAAATAATCCCATTCTAGAATGAAGCCATTCAATCTTTTCTCTTTTAAGCGAAGGTTTTGTGCTCCTTTTGGTGGACCTTGAAAGTAAATAATGTGTTGCAATAATTATGTAATGAACACAAATTAATGAAAATTTGCAATTAGTATAAATCTATCATCAAAAGCAAACTATTTTTTTTGAAATTCCAGATAAAGATTTATTTACCATATAAACGAACATTGAAAAAGGTTTCTCTGTTCCCCAGCTTATGCTCAACTTTACAAGACCAACGTCCAACATCGTTTATTGTTGCATTATGGATCAAAATCTGAGAAAACGTTCCTTCCCTTGAAAAAAGTCTTATTTCTATTCGTGGATCTTTTTTATCAATTGGATAACCACTTGAACCATTTATCCATATAGCCGATGCTATGGGTGATGCTTTAGGAGGTTTGCAATTGGCCCAAGCTAATCTGTGCCCATCAATGTCATAAAAAAATGTATCCCTTGGAGTATAGCCAAAATCATCTTCCAAAACTATCAATGAAAGAGAAAAACAAATTACACTTACGGTAATCATATTTAAATCAATTTCTTCAAAATCAGTATATTTTTACTCACATGATATTGTCACATGCAAATCCCAAATAGGGGTGGTTTCATTTATAGCAGTTTTAGCAGAACATGTATATGCACCATTATGTTTCTTGGCATCAGCTTTTTGTACAACCAAACTGTTTTCAATGTCTGTTTCAAAATCAGGGTTTGTGTCGAAGTTGATCTTCTCCTTTAATGCACGTACTCCACCCGGAATTTTATACCATGTTATGATTTGTTCAGGTCCAAAAGTCCCGCCATTGCATAGAAGTTTGAACGGATTGCCAACATTAACACTTAAATCACTAGGTCCATAGTTCACTATCTTTGGTTGTCTAGCGGCTAAGAAGCAAGACAGCAGATATATATATATATATATACCTTAATCAACAACACCGATAATTTCTCGAGACTCTGTTGGCTGAAGTGCAGGCAGAGTGCTCATCACACACGATACGCCACAATCAATATCTCATCAATATCTTCTCGCAATAAATTTGAGTATTCAGAAACTTAGTGAAATACATAAAAGTATATATCTCTTCATTTTCGCCACTTTTTGTTCCACGTGTAAAACATGTGACCGCGACCACTATTTTTAAAAATGCATTTGTGTAAATCTCTAAGGCTTTTCCGGGCAACGACTTCGTGTATCACTATTTTAAAGAACGATCCGACATCTCTAAGAAAGCTACATCATAGACGGCCCGGGTCTTTTTCATGGATAGTGATACACACGAAGTACTTACCCTTTTCCGTGAAGGAAAAGGATTTTTGAATCTCGTTTATATAAGTTATGATAAAATTACAAAATAATGTACAAATATTCATACTCTGTTCTTGAGAATTTACAACTGTTACGAAGTAGATGATCAGCAAACCGTAAGTTAATCTCAACTTCGAATTCCTAAAATATACAAGAGTAACTACATCATTTATTCGTGATATTGAACTATAATTTCGTGTAACATATCTGTACTTATTGGAGGGAGACAGACGCTGAAAAGATTTACTCAATCAATCAATCAATCAATCATTATTTCGTTCACTGGATCCTCGATGTCTACATAATGGTGAACTACAAATTTGTATGCTGTTAATTATAAAAATTCGAATGACATGCTTAATTAAAGCTAAAGAAATTATTACTTTTTATTTCTCCCCACTAGGCGCTCATCATGGAGAGATACTTATAAGCGCTTCCTCAATTTTTTTGAACATGGCCACTTACAAAATCGAAACCAGGTTCTTCGAGGTTTGACGATGACGATATACTTCCTCTATGTTTTGTCAGACTGAAGGGGACTGGGTCAAAAGAATTTCCTGAACAAAAATAAACGTTTTTGATACTCCCGTGATTAACAAAGACAAAAACAGTTTTGAACACGGCGGATTTCCCCGACAACAAGATCAGGAAGAATCAGAAGTCATTAGAGATGTTGCTAGGTAACAGATCACCTTTAACACTAAGTTAAGCAGATGAAAAAAGAAGAAGAAAAAACAAAACGAAACGAAACATAACATACTCTTTAAGATGAGCAATAACGAAAGGTATCTTTTATAAACATTTAATCACGCAGAAAGGAGTGTTGTGAGGTGAAGTGAACCAGCTTATACATGACTGTGTGTACTGAAATAAAACTAAAGTGTAAAAGTATGTTCAGCCTAGCCAGCTATGTAAGTAGTGTAAAACCTTGTTAAATTTGTCGGGTCAGTGAGGTAAGTCTCATCAGCAATGCCTCGTTCTTGCAGACGATTTCAAGAAGCTCTTATAACCAAATGTTAGAAATGGATACTAATGGACACTCGGCGGTAAAAGAAAAAGGTAGGGTAACGAACAAACAAAATACTTACATTCTATTTGGAATTTTCCATATAAATATATAAATGTTTCCAGTATTATTTAAGTTTTCTATGAAAGTTTTCTCTTCGATCCACTTCTTCGTTTACTTGGTCATAAAAAACCCGAGAAAATTCTAAATTTCTTTATCGACAGTCATTCGGTTACATAACGCTTTTATTTAATTAGTTCAACACAATAGATGTACCTAATTAACATTGAAACTTAATCATCAGATCACTGGATGTTCAGTCATCAACAACAGCTCGTTACGCAATCTTATCAATTGCATTATTCATTTGTAAATTCTTTTGAAATGTTCTGTAATTGTGTCAAAAACGTTTCTTTATTGTCTCGATTTCTTTATCAATTTTGTATTACCTTTTTATAATAAAATGGTTTAATCGAGACCTCTTATGGAGATTAAATGAATAACAGTCTTCTTGACAAAAACAATTTCAAATTCCACTCCACCACTCCCTTTAAAAACATTAAAACCAAAAATTTCACTCGACCACTCAAACTTCACTGGATCCACCCCTTTATACAGGGAACCCGTCAATACCTAGACGTAGGATGTTTCTAATTATACAATGATTTTTTGGATGAGGGTAATGACGAGCACGTTGTTATAGTTGTAGTTGCCATAGCAATTGATGCTTTATGATCGTTTTTGTGATTAACTCGATAATTTAGTAACGTGCTTTCATTGAAAATCTTTTTTTTTTTTTGTTGTTGTTGTTATTATTATTTTTTAATTTGAAACTTTTTATAAATATGCAAGTCATCAAAAGTTATTGTTCAAAATTCGTTCATGCAGCAAGGGAAAATTCTATGAAAAACGAGACATCGAGTTTAGAATTATGAAAATTAATTTTTAGAGTCTGTTAACAATTATTTTAGTCGAAATTCTCTTTTTTTCATTTGAAAGAACGAGGCAATACACAATTACATTCTCGTTAACCCAGAAATAAATAAAATCGTTTTGACTAGTGATGATAAGTACTATCACAGTAAAAACTCCAATTCTTATAAAGAATGAATCTAGTTAATATTTCTCACTTTAAGTAAACTTTTACTTGAAATAAGAAAATCAGATCTTGGTTAGAAACAACTTCTTATTTCAGGTACTTTTTGGCTAACTTACTAAGATAAAATCTTCCTGTTTTTTTTAAGTAAAACGTGAATATCTGGAGACTTTTAGTTTATATCAATCGTCGCAACATGGCTTCAGGAAATCGCACTCCACTGTTACTTCCCTACTTAAACTCCGTGATGACATATTGAAAGCGATCCTGAAAAAACAAAATCTATGATCTTCTGTACAAAGGCCCTCCGCAGGATCCATCAAATGGTATATGGAAATATGGAAATATCTATTGATGAAAAATCAATTGATTACGCAAATGACACGAAAATACTTGGCTTGGTATTCAATAAACACCTGGACTGGGTTGAGCATACCAACAAAATCGCAAAAGAACGCTATAGCACCCATAGAACTTTAAGACTGCTAAAACGTTTATTACCACTTCCCATCCGAAAACAGTTAGCCACATCTTTAATACTATCGCGTCTGGACTATGGAAATGTCGTTATGAGCACCTTACCATCATATCTTATTAAACGAAACAAGTGCCAGATGCAGCGGCTGGTTTCGTGCTTAATAAGCGAGCAGGGATGAAAGACATCATAAGTTTGTCATGGCTTCCTGTTGAAGAACGATTTCACTACTCGATTGCTGTCCTGGCCTACAAATCAATCCTCAAGAAGGTCGCTGCTAATACGAAACTTAAACAGGATGTTAGACAGCTCAGAAACAACAACCAACACTCTGAACCGTTAATCAAACGTTACGATCATACAAAATCATTCCAAAAAGATGCCGAAATGATTTTTAATGAGCTACCTAAGCCAATCCGTGAAAGTACCAACCTTAGCTCGTTCAAGAGCCTACTATATAAATATAGTCTAGATAAAGCATTAGCCAAATCTCTCTGGTATTTATTTTCTAATTTTTTTCCTGCTATTCAACAACCTATGGAATTGTTTTCAATTCTACTCAACAATCATAATCCAATTATATTTATCTCCACTTGTAAGCAATTATTTTATCGTTAAATTAAGATATGGTTCAAAATGTATTTTCAGCATCTATGAATAAATTTAAATGAGTTGCAAATCTGTTAGGCTCCCCCCAAAGGAGTATTTGTGTTTCAACCTTGAAAATTTGCGAAAGGCTGCGTTTCAAGACGATTCTGTTGAAGTTTGAGGGGGAAAAGAATAGGGGGAAAAGAATAGGGGGAACTGCTAATAACTTTTTATCATTTCATTGCTTCTTCAGAAATCGCTGTTGGAATTTCAAAATATAAATTTTAGGCTTAGTGGGGAAAGAAGGTAATAAGTTTTATCAGCGTCTGGCAGAGATGATTGCCGATAAGAGAAAAATACCGGTATCCATGGCTATCAAGTTTATCAGAATGAAAAGTAGTTATGTCTTCATGGTTCGCGATCTTGGAAAAATTCGTTCGAAATGCAATATGTGGACATTGACTTAGTAAATAGTACTTCCGAGATTTTTACAAATTAATAGAAAATATAGGTTTAGATAAATTGCAATAATATTATCATTACTGTATTTAGTATCTCATTTGTAAATATAAAATTTAATTAAGAAATTTCCTGAGAAGCACAAAACAAGTAACACCCATAAATAAAAATAATTTCCAAAGTTCTTCAATTTTCATGAAAATTTGAACTAAAAACAATTCAATAATGCTGGCTTCACAAGTTTCCGAATCATTTTTTTTAAATTTTGGCCAAAAAAGGTCAATTAGGGCCAAATTTGGAAATTTCGAAAGTATGCTTCGGGTTTCATGGAAATTTTCACGTAGAACAAATTTATCATGCCTCTTTTTCGAATTTCGAAAGTGCTTCAAGGTTCATGAAAATTTGCAATAAGAACAAATCAATGGCGAGGTTTTAATTTAAAAGCTTCTTAGCTTTTTGCATTTTAAGAGGAAGCTTTCTCTTATTTTTAATGTTTGGTTATAATAAGCTTAATTGCAGAAAGCCTTATGCTCATCTGCGCTCTAGTTCAATTTCTATCACGAAATCTTTAGCCCGTAATACACGATCAATTTAAATTCACAATTTAAACGGAGAAACAAAAAATGGATTTCATAAAGTTTCTCAATCTTTTTTCACCATCAATCTCGAGTTTTAAAACTTTTAAATAAAGATGGACGTGTTCATCTTTTCAAACTGTCTCTTCGAACTTTTTCTTTTGTTTTCCAACAGTCGTTATTGTGTGTTACGTATTATGTTACGTATTACGTTACGTTACGTTACGGCCTTCAAACAATTTTAATTGATCGTTCGTAACTTTCAAGAGGTACTTTAAATATTAACAAAAGGTCAACCTTTCTTCAAAACATTCAACGTTTTTCTCTCTCGTAAATCAAGGACCGAAATATGTTCTGTGAGGAAAAAATAATCTTTTTATCTGTGATTGGCTTTACTACTAGTAGTACTGTTCCTACTACCATCTGAGAGAGATGACGTCTGCCTATCTATTTTCAACAAAGCTTGCTGTGATGCATCAAGGATTTTCTGAAGGCGACATTTTATTTTATTATCAGCGTGCAAATCGATAAAATCAACATTCACTAAACAACAAATGAATGAATGGCTTAGAAAATATTCAACTGTGAGTTATCTCATTTTGAAATAGAGGGAAGAGGGTAAGGGGAGCCTTACTCAACACTTGGTATCCACCACAAAAGGATTAGCACAATTCACATGCAATAAACAATCTTATAGTTGTCACTCGGTAGAGAATTCATTGCAGCAGTTATGAAATGTTATCATCACAATATCACAGCAGCTCTTTCCTCATGTTTCAAGTTTCTAAAGTTTGACAAAAGTATGACAAAATAGAAACACAGATAGGCAATAATTCTTTAACTCTAATTCTATAACGTTTTTTCTTAACCAAAAAAATTCCTAAAACTTCTTTACAGACAAACGGAAGATAGTGAACGTGAAAAAGGGAGACTTCCTCATGACTTCTGATGAGAGTTGAATTTATTTGTAGATTTTTATGTTTCTAATGGCAACCCAGTGCCCTTGGTTTTCAATCAAACGTATTCGTAAACAAAATGTGAGTGGCCGTCCTCGAGATAAGCTGACATCTATGAATCCATTTCGGAAGTTTGAAAGAATTTGAAACATTTGGCAGTTTTCATCAAAAGCTTCTTCTAACACCGCATTTGTGATGTCATCAGTAAAGTATATATCTTTGCCTGTTTCTATCAATACTCGACTGATTTCAATTGGGTCAATAAATTTGATGTTTAAACTTGAATTGGTGTCGTGTGTCGACGACCAGAATAGCTTTCCACGTTCGTACGGATTGGAAGATAAATAGATCTCGTCAAAAACCTTCATATTTGTGGAGATGAGGGCAGGAGGATTATTCTTGTTCTCCTCCGCAGAGATTGTGATGATATCATATAATGAAATAGGAACAGTCTCTTTCTTCAGTGAGACGAAGTGATACTCTCCGGTCATTAAAAGCGGGTCCAAACTCTCATATGGACTCAACCAATAAGTAATTTCCGCCACTTTCGATAAATGTTTACATGAGTACAGACCAAAAAATCTACTTTGTCTTGCTAATTGTATGCGAAGTATTTTGTCGTCACTATGGAAACGACGCAATTGCTTTTCTATTCCCACCATGGAATTTTGCTTCAACCTCAATGTTGCATCTGTGAACATAAAGTATGAACTATACTGAGAGCAACTCCAGTACAGTAGTGATACTAAAATATTCAGCAAGGTTCTACGCCTCAAGTATGATCGATAGTATGATTGAAGAGCTGGTTCAACATCTGGATTATTTAAACGTTGGTCAACAAAGTTTGGTGGCACGGTTACAAAACCAATTTCCGCGTCAGTGAAATTATTAAACTTTTCCTTGACATATTCGACCTCCTCTTTTCGTTCACTTTGAATACCTATCATTACAATTATTCGAGCTTCCTTTTTAATCTGACGAAGTATCGAAAATAACGATTGTTTAACACTCTCGACAAAGTATGCTTCGGGTTGGCAAATAATACCAATAGACAAATATGCTAAAAGAAAGAGAGACGTTCATTATTTTAGTGTTTTTATCAACTTAAAACTAGGTTTATGGACTAAATGGAAATGATTGGAAAACATTCACAAAATAGATGACAGATTTCCTACTCAAACGTCCTCGATATCTATATTTCCCTGTTTAGGCATTTTCCAGACAAAACATTCTCATAACCGAAGATACACTGAATACAATGACCTTAAGGGGATTTTTCCCTCGGAAAAAATGTCTAGGACCCATTAACTTCACCCCTCATAACGCCCTCAAACCGCCACACACGCACCCATCATCATCATATCCGCTTCCACACACACACCCAACGAAATTGATCGGCTGCACACTGCAACAATAGAAGAACTTGAATGAAATTTTTAGGGAAAGTCTTCCTATCTTGCTATTGTTGTTGACAAATGTTTGGATGAATAAATATGAATGAATGAGCAGATTACCTGGGTTCGATCTTTTCTTGAGAGGAAATAGTTGTTGAAAACTTTTGTATGGTGTACTATCACGTGATCTGGATGCATAGCAATCAGGTGGTGATGCTAAACAAAAAGTTTCATAATGGTGACATGTTGGCATGGATATGCTACAGTGAACGAAATCCTAGAGGAAAGTTTTTCTGCTATTCACTCAACATGTTTTTCATATTGTAATTTTAAATAGCTTGTGATTTTGGAAGTTTACGAGCATGATGAGAGATCGATAGAACCGGACACACACTTGGTTCCAGATCTCTGCAAATTCAATGTAGACGGTTTTCAACGTTGACGCGGTGAAATTGATTATCTTTTTTATCTTCCCTTTTCACAAGAAATACTTTTGGACTTACAAAGTCTCAGTTACTGAATTCACAGTAGCCTGGAATCTAGATATATAGAGCTATCTTTAAATCTACTACCACGTAAAAAACTAAAAAGAAAGGCTTGGAGTTTTTCAATCTCAAACTTTTCCATCAGTTGTATTGTAAACATTTTAAACGATAAATGAAAAGGTACTGAATAATTATAAACGTACTAAATTTATTAAAAATATGTCCAGCCATAAGAACACAAACAACCACAGAAGTAATTGCTACACCAGTAACCAATCTCCGCATCTTTGAAAATCTTGAAGAATACTTTTCTTGTATTTATTTCCGATTTTTATTTCTTCATCAAAAATAACTTTATTTACTTCTTTTTTTTTTTTTAAACACATATTTTGAAATTGCACGAAAATTTGCTTGGCAACTGTTTTTGTTCCTAGTTTTTCACATGAAAATGTTTTTCAATACAAAGCACGTGTTTGAAAACTGGAAACATTTAGAAATTGAAGGGAGGATCTGTTGAATTTACACAATTTTTAAAGAACTTCTAAACTTTGGCTAAATGTGTTTATTTTTCGGAAAGAATTTTTAGGCTGAAATTGTTTTTATACGTTCTTAACTGAAATCTTTTAAAATGAGAGAGAATGTGTGAGCTATCTTAAAGGCATACCGAACTACCCAGGGTCTATTTTTAATTTAATGGGTCACACGAAATTAAAATTAAGCGAGAGAATATACAAGCAGAAAATACTAACTGGTTTTCACCATAAATTCAGTAAATTTTTTTCTAAAACATTACAATAATGTTTATACTATACAATAGAGGTTGTTATGTCAACAATTTAGCAGAAAAATATTATTTTCAAGAGAAACTTCTGGTGAAAGTTTACCAGAGAGCCTGTGAGGATTGCTAAAAAAAAGATAGATAGAACCAAGAAAAGTTTGGAAGAATTGCATATAACTAGAAATATTAAAGAATACGTTTTTATTATCTTCGTTACACTAAACTGTGTCTGTGCATCGAATAATGCCAACAAAAGTTGATCGTGATTCTTCTTTTCCTCTCCATGTTGTCTTGCTTTGAAAACGATGAAGAATTGTCAGAATAATATCCAGACCAGCTAACTTTCCACGGTCAGTAAATTAATGGAGGCGCGAGTAGTAAATAACATAGTCAAACGGTTTTTACTGATTTTCTTTGATTTTCTTTGATGGGTTTTTCTTCCGCACTGATCATTATCTTTTTGATTACTCATTGTAGATCAATCATGTACAAATAAATCAATCAATCATGTACAACGGATTCAAAAAGTTAAATAAATCAGATTTTATTGTTCTGTATATCCGACGGATGAAATCGACACACGTCATATTTCGAAATCGACACACGTCATATTTTGATTTCTAGTAAATGGGTACCCAATAAGCACTCTACACGATTCTACACGATTCTGCACGATTCTACATGATTCTGCTATTAAAATAATGTTTGGATTTTTTCTTTTCAACTTTTTCAGAAGTCCACAGCATGTTGGCACAACTGTTTACTCTATATGTATTCAAAACTATTGTACAAATAACAGTTGAACAGATTACTTGCTGTTGATGTGAGTCATTAACGATTGTAATGAGGATATGGCCATGGTAATTACTTCCTTTACGTGAAGCCGACCTTTCCAACAAAGATTTGGACATAAGTACTTGCTGATTGTCAAGTGAACGATGTCAGTGGATGATTATCCACCCTGTAAAATACAGCCAGCATGTTCCTTCAGTAACCGTGGTTGAGTGACTGATTGATTTTGCTACATTTAACATCTGATGAAAGTGGAAACCTGGGAACTATTCCTGTATTTGAATGGGCAATCTTCTTCCGGTTATTGATTATTTTTCCGGTTATTTACTATTTTTCCGGTCATTTACTTTTTCTCCTTCTTCCTTCATGACAAACACAGCATCACGAAGGATTTCTCCAAATTATCACTGTGGTTGAAAAGTAATCATTAAAGCCAACAACACCCGCTAGCGGTATAGTGCACGTGCCTAATTACGTACATAGAAATAGGGGGATGAAAGACTTGCAATCAGCTCTTGTGTTACCCCCTGAAATATTAGTATTGCCTGGACTTCCGAGTCTTTTTTAAACTGATATAAATGCAGAGACAGTAAAAGCAACATGCAAGTTGTTCTTTGAGAATAGGAGAGAATGAATTACTTATTGGTTTCATTAGTTCTCCTACCAGGCGTGTTTGGTCATTCTTGGATGAGTTGTCCTGCGTAAGTACTTTATTTAAGCATTCATGATATCTTTTCTTAGCTCTGAAGTGTTGGTTTTCAAGTGATGGTTTTTATATTTTCTTCTGCAGATCGTTTGTGACAACAAATGGACGAGGAGGAACTCAAGATAAACCATGCGAAACCGATGGCAACAATGGTAAAAAAAATTTAATTACTAAGTGAAATTTTGGAATATGATGAGTCCAAAAAAGTTATAAAACTTATATTTTTATTCATAGCTATCGTGACAAAGGTGCATGCTGGAGATCGCTTAAAAGTAAGATAACATATTCTCTTGCTGACCTCTCACCTTCCTTAGCCACGTGCAATCGCTCTTCGTGCTAAATGTAATGCTCTATATTGTTGGCAGCTTCGATGTCCGCCCAATGGATTTATTCAATTTTTTTCAAGGTTGGATGGACATCAAATAATCACGCGGGCGGTTATGTAAGATTAGCATTAGTGAAGTTCGGTGATCATTGGGGAGAAAAAAATGCTGTCGAGCAGAACTTCAAAAGAAATGTCTTGAAATTTGCATGTTATGGACACGACTCGAGAAAAGGTGGAAACAATGGGGATTGCAACCATCCATGTGAAGGAAGAGGCGGTTGTCAATATCAAGCAGGTATGGATGTTTTTCTTGAAATGACCCGCTACCTCCGCCCATCTTCACGGGCGCATCCAACTGCACCACCCTAAAAATTGTACAAATGAAAAAAAAAGGGTTCACTATTCTTCCTTGTTTTGATTGTTAGATGTTTACGATAAGGAGAGATACGATACAACAATAGGCATTCCAACAAACTTACCAGAAGGTTTATACGTACTTCAAACTGCATTGTTAGTTGGGAATTCTCAAACGCCATACTACAGTTGCGCTAAACTTCGTATTGTTGATGGACGTCCCTCTTTGAACTGTCAATCAAATCAACAACCTGTTACATATTCTTGTGTGAAAACTGGTGGACCAGCCCTGGATAAGAACTTCTTACGTGTTGGTAAGTATATATTCTCCTAAATGATATCTTCTTTTTAAGTACTTAATATATGTTAGTTGTTTTTACTTTTACAAGGTGCTACACCTGGTGACTTCTGCTACCACTTTGATGGGCGTGTCGGTACAACTGATGACGATATTAGCCAGGTACCAATTAATGTTCAATGTGATCCCAGAATTACTTGCGATAACGCCATCCACAAAAATTTGTGTTTCACAGAAGCTCCTGACATGAAAAATCTTCAGGTTGGTTAAATATTCCAAAATTCATCTCCTCATGCCGCAAAGCTGTCACAAAATTCAAACTATATTGTTTAATGTTTGTTTACATTCAGGGAGACAATGGATTTCGAAAATTACCCGGATGTTATGTCTACAACACAGTTCCACCAGCGCTTCCCACTTGTTCTGATGGAATAAAAAATCGTGATGAAAAACGAATCGATTGCGGTGGCCAGTTTTGCAAAGAATGCCCACCAACAGTTAAACCAGGAGAATATCATGGGTAGGTTAGCCATTTTTTGTATGACGCCATACCAAACAGAAGGGAATAAAATAACAACAAAAAGAAATTTGCTTTTTTTACAGAAAAATTACTCAAAAAGCCAACTTATGGGGTAGTGGTGGTAACTTCGAAATAGAGGTTGAAGTAACACAGGACATCAAAGAGTCACAATGTTGGCAACTCATACTACAATATGGTCATCCAGTAACTGTTGGATCAGTATGGCATGAGGGACGATTAGTCAACACAAACGAACAAAGTATGTCCGAATAAAATAATTTTAATGGATTACCGGCGGAGTTTGTAATGGTGTCGACAGTTTACATTTCCTTATACTTCTAAAACGTTTTCTCCTTTTTCTATTTTTAGAAACTATTCTCCGTTTTGAAAAACTGACAAAACTGACACCAAATCCACAAAAAGGAAAAAAATTGAAAGTGGCATTCTCGGCTAGCAATGATCTTTTCAGTTTAACAGGTGATAAGAAAGTGGTCTGGGACCAACAGAACATGGAGCTACAAAGTGCAACCACCCTTTATGTCACCGATGATTTATCTGTAAGAAAATATTTTTAAGTTCAGATTGGCCATCTTTCAGTGGGAAATCTTAGTGGGTTACCAACGACCAAGGTTATACTGACAACTGACGTGCAAAAGTGTGTTATTTTTAGGAATGTTCTGCATCTTAAACAACCACAATCATCATTGGTCCTAGCAACAACCACAATCATCATTGGTCCTAGCAACAAGATCAGCTCTAGCACCAAGATCTAAAGAGATGATATAATTATATAATTATGTATTTATATAATTTATGATAATTTATGGCTATTTATGATAAGAAATACAAAGCTAATTTTTAACATTGTTTCTTGCTTTTCCTAAATACAAAAACATCTTCAGAGAATAACGCTGCAGTTTCCAGGAGTTTGATGTCCCTTCAAAATAATCTCATACTACAGAATTTTTGAGAAAGGAAAAAAATCAGATATTTGAAGAAAACAAGAATTTTTTGAAATCAAGAATACAACGATTAAAATGAAAAAGTTATGATTAGTCATAGTGACTTATCATATTAAAATCTGCATAATAACGTCACTATACTGGTTGCCATTGTGAAGGTAGTGATGAGTATTAGATTTCAGAAAAATTCCATCATCATCCATCCTCAAATTCAATACAGCACCTGGTGATTGATACTTCGCCATTTTGAAAATCGTTATGAAGAGCGCTTATCTGATATTCAGGCTTGATTATATTTGATAAGAGAAAATTTCACAGTCCATCTCATTAGATTTGCTGCTACAACACATTTCTCTGATCGATTCGCAATTTTTCTTTTTATTAAGAATGGTTTATCCTCTGACACTGAACTTTCTGTCCTTTGTGGTTTAGAAGGATGACCATCTTAAAGTTTGTGGTTTAGGATAACCTTCTAAAGGTTAAAATGAATATCATCAAATGTGTTTCAGAAATGATGTCATTCAAAAAAACATAACAAACTTCTTTATCGGAAACATCAAACTCATTGGTTAATTAATTTCTTCCTATTCTTTCGAATCACTGATTACGCAATGACGTCATATTTTCAAAATTTCGTTCCGTAACTTCAGCTGTTTGTTTCATAGCAGTGAACTTTTTGATGTCAAAAATAAGATTGCAAAAACATTGAAGATTTTGACAACATTACTTTTTCAAAGGTCTCGATGTCTTCTTTTTCAAAGGTCTCGATATTTTCTTTCAGTAGGTTATTTTGTTAACAAAAATGACTCGTACGTGTGTAACGGATACACCAATTCAATAGACAAATTAAATTTGTAGGCGAAAAGACTATCAAATTACAATGGGGATAATTATAAGATTTTGTCTCCATTACCAGGGGGTATAGATTACACACTACAAGTATTCACGTACTTATAGTGGGCTGATAGATAATACCTCCTGTGAAATAATACCTCCTGTAAATTAAAAAAAAGTGCGGAAGTAAATGATTACCATGGAAAGTATAAATAAGCCAACAATTTCGAAGAACCTTCAAAAATAGAATAAAATAAAACATTGTGGAAAGGTGGAAAAGGTAAGGCTTCTTCTTAAGTCTTTAGAATTCTGTGTGATGTGCTACAACGGTTGTTTTTTTTGTCAATCATTGTTATAGGTGAGGTTTCGTGTCTGCATTAGGTGACAATCTGTTCTGCGGTGTAGTTAACAAAACAGAGACTGTTAACTGAAGGTATTTGCCTGGGATTGCAATAACATCAGAGACAAAATTTTATAGTGCATTCTGGAGGATCATTAAATATGATAGGAACACAGACTCTCGTAGGAATCATTAGAGATGGCATTTTAAAAAATGTTTCATAATATGAATCATGATCGAATTCTTGCATTTGTGATTCGTTTGCTATGAAAGCAAAGAGGACAGGACTAATGAAAATGTTGATGAAAACGCAACTGAACACAGCGAATTATATGACGAACACATAATGAAAGAGATTAGACAGCTGAATTTCATTAGTTCAATTCTTAATGGCTGCATCATATATCTGTTGCTATCAAAGCATAAAAATATTATTTAATGGTTGATATGTCATTTTTAAATGATTTCCTCAACACAGAACATGCAACTCATAACGATATAATTACCATTGCATGTTTTTTTCTGTTTAGATATTATCTGAAAAGTTACATATAATCACCAACAACGAAGATGTTTTTAATAATAATGTCAACTTTGCTGCCAACTGTTTTGACTCACTCATGGATGACTTGCCCGAAGTAAATCATTTTTAAGTATATAATAGTGCTTAAACTGTATAGTCAAGCGTTATACGTTGAATAAATGTCCAGCAGGATATTTATTAACATGCTTCCGTTTAAGGTCATTCATAACAACAAACGGTAGAGGTGGAAATCAATATGATGAATGTGAAACGGATGGATCGAATGGTAACAAACTTCTTTTCTTTTGTAACATTTTTTTTTTTCAGTCCTGATGACCTTCTCTATGAAAATTTTAGTTGGGTAAATTTTATTTGAGCACAAACAAAATGCATATAGTACTTTCATGAGAAATAATTTATGCTAATTTATGTTAATTAAGGTTCATCTCTACTCATTTCAAGATTTTTCTTTTTATAGCCTACATTACAACTGCACATGCTGGTGATAGACTAAAGGTAAGCCTGTCCGTTCTTTAAACTATATTGTGTGTTTATGAAGAATCGTGAAGTGTTTGTATCAGTTGAGCCAGTTGAGTATGCTGTGCCCACTATCATTCACTATCATTCCAATAACATTCTAGGTTGGCTGGACATCAAACAACCACGCAGGGGGTTATGTCAGACTATCATTAGTGAAATTTGGTGACCATGTTGGTCCTGATGCAAATAGAACGTTTACGGACAATGTACTGAAGTTTGTTTGTTATGGACACGATCAACGAGAGGGACCGAATAACGGAGATTGTATTCACCCGTGTAATGGTCGAGGAGGATGTGAATATCAAGCGGGTAAGACATCTCAGGATAGGTTTTCTTAGCAAAGCTTCAAAAACAAATTTATCAGACAGGTACATCAAATATGAATAACGTTGGTTTTTAGATCGATACGATATTGAACGATACGATACCACTATTGCCATCCCCACAAATTTAGTTGAAGGTTTATACGTCTTACAAGCAGCATTGCTTGTTGGGAATTCTAATAAACCATACTGGAGTTGTGCTAAACTTCGAATCCTGAATGGAAATCCATCATTGAATTGCCACTCCGACGGAGAGCCACTCACGTATTCCTGTGTGAAAACAGGAGGCCCGGTTCTAGAAACTCATTATTTGAGAAAAAGTAATTCAAATTTGTTGTCTTTTCTGACTCACTTGGATATAACTTATTGGTCCTTTCTACGCCAAATTTAACGCCCGTCCCTTTTACGCTGCTCTTTATTGGCGTATTTTTGAAAAGTGCACGGTCAAACTCTCACAGATAAACATCTTATGCTGGCCCTTTTTAACGCCAAGTCATGAAAATTAACGGCATTTAGGGCCACCGTAAAAATGGCCAATAGGTTAATAAAAAACCACATTGACAGGTTTTCACTTTTATAACGAAATCTGATGGATTTTTTTGTTGATTCTAGATGCTAAAAAGGGTGATTTTTGTTACAATTTTGATGGCACAATAGGTGATATTGATGATAATTTACGAGATATTCCCATCAACATAGAATGTGATCCTCGGTTGACTTGTGATAACTCTGTCAAAGCTAAACAATGTCTCGAAGAGTTTCCTAACATGGCAGATATTCAAGTGAGTCTCTTACGTCATTCTATTATTTCATTCTTATTGCATTCCAAACTAACAGCATTTGTTATTATGCATAATTTATTTTTAGGATGGTAACCAACCTGGTTGTCGTGTTTGGAATTCACTTGGTGCCATTCTACCGACCTGTTTTGATGACATTCAAAATCGTGATGAAAAGGGGGTTGATTGTGGAGGAAGGTTTTGTGGTCCATGTCCTACCACGCCATCTAAAGTTACCCCCGGAAAATATTTCAGGTAACTACTGTTTCACCCACACAAACCAAAGTGCACCCGTAACCAGACCAATAATGATTTCAAACCTATCAATCTTTATATTTATATTTATAAAATGATAATATTTATTTTAGCACCATTACCCAAAACAATAATTTTTGGAGCGACGGCAGCGGTGGTGAATTTCATATCACAGCAACAATTTCAAAAAATATCACAGATGAACAATGTTGGCAACTCGTACTACAATATGAAAATCCCATCACTATTTTAAGTGCTCCATGGGGTGACGCTCAACTGGTTCTGTCAAATCATCAAAGTAAGAGCAAATATTACTTTATAGTTTTAAGGACAAGCTACTTATCCAACCCTGTATAAGCGGCTCATTTACTGAAGCGTTACACTCCATGTTTTAGAAACTATCTTCGTATTCGAGAGATTTGCGTGGGTACAAAATCCTTCACAAG
This sequence comes from Turritopsis rubra, assembly GCA_039566895.2. NCBI lineage: Eukaryota > Metazoa > Cnidaria > Hydrozoa > Anthoathecata > Oceaniidae > Turritopsis > Turritopsis rubra. Next base: position 2,093,425 of record CM077628.1, read on the forward strand.
GGAAAACGATTAAGGTACATTTTTCCGCAAGAAATCCGAAATTTGTTATACCTGATAACGAGGGCAAAATAGTATGGTCAGACGATACCACAAGATTACAAAGTGCAAGCAAGGTGGAAGTATTCGATGATAAATCGGTAAGTTTTTCGGAAATGTAATATTGATTATTTTAAAGTACTCTGTAATTTTTGCAGAGTGATCTTACTGAAATTTTGAATACGGGCAATATACCTCACTTATTTTATACTGTTGTCACATGATTCATCACGTAACTTATTACACATCACAAATAACTCATAAATTACGTCAGAGCAGCTGAATAATAGTGTAGTTCATCCCGTTTACAAAAAGAGGAAAAACATCTTTGATATAATGGAAAGGTTCTGATATATTTAAACTATTCAAAATTTATTTTAGCAATGTGAAATTCAACATCCTGAAAACCAATGAAGAACAGAAGAAACTTGAAGAGACAGAAATCCATGAAAGAAATCCAAACTTCTAAACTACATAATTTATTTTATTTATTTATACACGTGATAAAATGGTGTATTTATCATATGGGAAATACAAAAAACAGTATAATTCCAATATATATTATTTCTTTCTTGATCATAACAAGTTGAACATTGATTTGATGTATGTCATCTGTAGATGATTCAATAAAGGCTGACGAAGCTGCGTGTTTACGTTTACGACATACACAATTTACCAATTCCTTGACCATGGCAACCCCTATTAAAATACCTAGTGTGACGTATACTCCAAATGAAATTAGCAGCATTTCGTTAGGGTTTAGAATCTCTCCAATGGAAGGTATGTAAACAGATTCAACCTAAAACAAACAAGTAAACAACAAGTGGCTCAAATAAACGAAATAGACAGAAATGATTGGTTGATTGCAAGGTCTTTTGTGAAATACCTTAAAATGAGCATCTAAACTAGCTCGAATAATTTTTTTTTATCAAATATGATAAACTATAAGACAAACAATAATGGACACCACAAAGACGTTACACATACAGTTATACCTCTCCAAGGCGCCATGGACGATTTCGTAAGAGATATAACTGTGAAAGAAAATTAATGTGTAAAAAAATAACAAAAAAAGATCTTGAATAACAACGTAAAGAATACAGTTCTGAGTTTAGGGAGGAAAGCATCAATTGAAAAGAGAACCTTTAAATCTGCCACTAGCGATAATATATTTAATAACAGCACAAATGGCTACACAGTGTCTGACAAAATGTATCACTTTGATATGGTAGGACTGAAAAATGTATCACTTTGATATGGTAGGACTGAAAAAGAATGGGTGCAAAGGTCATTAAATAATAAACGTTCTAGCAAGAAGTTAGGGAAATACAATAGGTAATGTTTAGTGCTTTCAATGCAATTTGTACGACATAAGCAAATGTGTAGTGTCCAAAAAACTGACTGAAACCAACTCTTCGAATCATTTCGTCCTTGTAAAGATCAAAACATTGATCGTTCTTCTCTTTGTTCCTCAGTAGCTCTTTCAAATAAAAAAAAGACTGGTAGTCTTCGTTTCACTTCGTACACGATACTTAGCGGATTCTGTTAATCTCCATTAGGAATTTCATCTTGCATCCAACTGACCACTTGTGAATTCATCAAAGCAGCATACGTTTCACCAGATCTGACAGCGTTTAAAGCATCTTCGTATGAAGGGAACACTAAAGGAGGTAGAACGGACGATAATATTATATAATAAATATGGTTTCCAAAAACATTACGTGGCTGCCTTACGATCTGCAGAATAAAAGGATGCAGATCATTTTGGTCTTCACGCTGTCATTCCAATAGAAGTGCTGAATGTTTCACACTGTCATTCCAATAGAAGTGCTGAATGTTTCTTGAGCTGTTGTTAGTGGATGACTACTGAAGAAAATCACAAATTTAAGAATATGTTATCACGAAAATGCTTGCGTAGTGACCAATTTTTGCATGAAGGACGCAAACACTAGGGCGTCAATGCCGTCAGATTAACACGTCAAAATGACTGCTGTAAACGTATTTGACGGCGAAATTGATTTCTTAAAAGAGGAAAAATTTCTTAAGGAATCATAAAGTTTAAAGACTGTTAAATTTCAGTCTTAAAACTGTTTCCTACATAATTAATTTTTTTAGACAGAAATTTCCTACATCACTTTCGCTTTCGTTTGTGAAAAGATCTGCTGATCGTAAAACGTTTTATATCAAAATTCATTCAAAATGCATACTTAGGGAAGATGTACCCTTTTTCGCATATGGACGGTTATTTCTATATACAGTTGACTCTCTCTAATTCGAATCTCTACTATCCGAATATTTCTATTATCCGAATGAATTTAAAGTCACCGTCAATTTTCCTTAAGAAACTCTCTTAATTAACTTTCTACTATCCGAATCTCTGTAATCCGAAAACCTCTATAATTCGAACGAATTATAAGGTCCCCTCAGCAAAATTATCTCTATAATTCGAATATTCAGAGTGTAAACCATGCATTAAAAATTTCGAACGTTTTTTTTTCGAACTTCGAATTTCTCATCCGTCTGTTCGATGGTATGTTTGTTCGTTTTTGTAAACAGAAGTGCAGCAATTTAATGTGCTTTGATGTCCTGCGTTTTATTTCTCATAATGTCTAAGCGAAACCGTGTAGATCAAAAACTTGAGACCAAGTATAAAGCTTTGGTGGAATTAGAGAAAGGAAAATCCAATAAAGAAGTCGCTCAATCATTTGGTATTCCGCCTAATACGCTTTCTAATTGGAAAAAAAATAAGGAAAAGGTTTTTGACGCTTATAAAAAAGGGAATGCAAAAACCAAACGGATGAAGTCTGATACCTATGAGCAAGTCAATAACGCTATACTGAAATGGTTTACACGTATACGAGCAGAAAATATTCCTGTTAGTGGCATCCTTATAAAGGAAAAGGCTCTTTATTTTGCCAAAGAATTGAACATTGAAAAATTTCAAGCATCGGATGGCTGGTTAGACAAGTGGAAAAAAAGGTTTGATTTGATATCTTATTTATGGAAATATACATTATAAAGTACATATTTATAACATTTTAGGAAGTCTTTTTTCGAGAATGTTAATATACTTTTCTTCTGCTGTGAAAATTAAACGTGACGGTACCTTCATTCCCAAACCATCGTTAACTGGTATTAATTCAAGACTTAATATATCTTGGACAGATGGTATTACAGCAGCCATCATGTTTTAGAATTCGTCATTAAAAAATCAAGAACAAAAATACCGGATGAATCTTTATATAGATCTTGAATAGCTGATAAGGCCTAGGTTCCACTTACATTTCTTTTTCTTTTTAAAAGAAAAGTGTAGTGGGGGCAAGCACAGCAAAGTTAGATTGACCGGGATGGCAGCAGGAAATGCAATAGGTGAAAGACTTCCTATGTTTGTCATTGGAAAGTCAAAGAATCCGCGGTGTTTCAAAGGTGTTAAAAGCATTCCATGCCGTTACCGAGCCCAGCCAAAAAGTTGGATGTCGTCCGAGTTGTTTGAAGAATGGATGAGGGAACTCGATCGTAGCTTTGGCGTCAAAAAAAGGAAAATTGCTTTGATCGTGGATAACTGTCCTGCTCACCCAACCGTTACAGGGCTGGAATGGATTGAACTCATCTTCCTTCCGCCTAACACAACATCGGTCACCCAGGCTATGGACCAAGGAGTTATCAGAGCACTCAAGGTCAAGTATCGTTCTCTTGCCGTTAGAAAGCAACTTGCTAACTTAGAGAAAGGAAAGCAGCTACCAAAAATTTCCATCTTGACAGCAATGACAATGCTCAACAAGGCTTGGGGTTCAATACCTGATCGCACTTTCTTGAACTGTTTCAAAAAGTCCGGTATTTCTGAAGAATCTGCGGAGAAGGCGTTAAATGATGATGATGACCCTTTTGCAAATTTGGATGTCGAAGAAGACGTCATTGAAAATTTGCGAGGTGATCTCCAAGTCATGAAAGGCAAGTTCAATGTAAATTTTGAATTAACTGCAGACAAGCTTGTCGATATTGACTTTGAGATAAGTGTTTCTGGTCTCATATCCGATAAAGACATCATTGCCGAAGTGAGTGGATGTGTTGACTGCAACGATAGTGAGGATGATGATTCCGACAACGAAGAACCAACCGAACTGTTGACAAAACCCGATTTTAAAGATGCCATGAATGCCATTTCCATCCTTGAGGAATACAGCATATTTACGAAATTTGGAGTAGATTTGAGGAAAGCACTCAGCGACGCAAGTCGTGTGCTTGACTTGGACTACCTCGTCAACAAAAAACAATCCAAAATTGAACATTTTTTTGAGAAATCCTGAGTGTAGTAAATATAAATAAAGATTTTCAAAAAGAACTCAATTTTTTGTTGTTGTGTTTTCATCTTGGTGGTTTTTGTTATTTTTTCAAAATTTCCGATTTTTCTCTCTCTAATTCGAATTTTCACTCTTCAAGTCTGAAAATTCGAATAAGAGAGACTTTCTATTATTCGAATCTCTCTATAATCCGAATAAAAATTTGTCCCCCTTGAGATTCGAATTAGAGAGAGTGAACTGTATGTTTGTAAAGAAGGTGTGCCGTTATTCATATATATATGTAGGCATGATCGTGAAAGTATACAGTAAAGACAACAGTTTGAGAATATAGCGTTTCATTGTCAATTAGCCGCTTCCTCGGCCTTTTTTACCACACATTCCTATCAAATATGTGTGATATAAGAGCTCCAAGAATGTTATAATGGCAGAAACTTTATTGCTACGATCGTGAAAGTTTGATCCCGCCAAAATCTCAAGATTTGAGTAACACTAGGTCAACTTGGTTTAATGATTAAAATTTGTACTCGAAAAGGACAACTTGGTTTAACAAAATAACGGGAGACTACTTAGTTTAAAACAAGATGGAATTTGGTCAACTCGGTTTAAAAGTTAACAAGGTTTAATATTTAATGGTTTAATATTTCCAACAACAAAAAAATTAAAATATTAATAATTAATGTTTATTATATATCCATAAAAATACGTATTTCTATGATATATCATAGCATAATATTTATTTCAAAGAAACTGGTACAATTCTTTGTTCTCTGAAAACCTAAAAGATAACACTCCATTCACATTATAACAAAATATTTTATTCCCAACATTTTCACCCCAACATTTGCATTCCCATAATTTGCGCCCTGATCACTTGCGCCCCAATCATTTCTAGATTTAATGTATACTGGAAACTATAAAATTAAATAAGACAAGAAAAAAGGGTCATTTACCTAATTGGATACTTCTAGAAGTTTTTGTAAGAGTTTTTATTGGAGATAAAATGAGTAACGGGAAATACGTGAAAGAAGTAAGAAAGGACATTTGATGAAGTTTCTTAGGTGAATCTTTCACACAACGGAACCTGTGAAAAAATAATGATATTTTTATAGATGCAGTTATGTATCAATAATACGGTTAATATGCTGCATTGTACGCTCGCCATCTTTTGAACGCCTTTCATAACGCCCCCATGAAATTCAAAAACACTTTTTTAGGCATGAATTGCATGTGACAATTTCTCCTCCAACCTCGTACCCAGGGTCTCTTGCCTTTTTGATATACGGATATTCGATATTCGCCAGGGTCTTCTTTGCCGCCATCCGGATATCGAAAAGGCAAGAGACCCTGGGTACGAGGTTGTTTCTCCTCACCTCAGTTTATTGAGAAAAAGAGAGAGTCAAAGCATGCCTTGTTCTTTCAAACATTTTTATTAGAATTTTCATCGTAAAATCATGGAAAGAAATTTCAGACGAACTTACTCATTTTGTTTTAAATTACCCGCACTTAGTTTAAATAAATACCCTTTAAAATTTAATTCCGCTAATGTGTAAACAGGGCATTAGTTTGAAGAAATGAGATTAATATTTTTACAAAGTCCATCTATATTGGTATAATGTTTCGACGGAGGTAAATATATTTTTAGAATTCAAGAAACATTTGTGGTTACCATGAGATCCTACAGTATGCTCATCTTGTATTCGCAAGTATTGCTGATTCATCAAACACAAATGTATCAGTTCACCATGATTGGTTGTGAAATGAAACCTTACCTGTACAAGAAGAATAAAATATGGACGGGCATCAGTATCGACTTCTGGAAGAATTACTTCCAATATTGTTGGGGTATGGACATACGACATCGCCTCAATCACACTATCGTCACCAAGGATTATGCTTCGCTCATCAAAGTAATTAGTGTTAATCAGAATTATTCCGCTTTGCAGAGTTCTACATCCCTCAATCTGAATCCCGATCTGTCGTTTAATCCGGTATTCTTTCCCGTATTAGCATCGAACGTTCACATTGCAGATAAACGATTTTATCCCGTAACATTTTATGATGCACCCGGGGCTTTCGTGATTGTCAAAAGAGACATCATTTCTCTCAATTTCAAAATGGGTGAGGGCATAAAAAAATCATCAACTTTGATAGCAATGTCCGCTTTGTTCTCTTTATGTGTTGGCACGTTAGTTTGGCTTATGGTAAGATCCTACAGTTTAATATTCATAACCAATTCTCTGAGCCGATAATATCCAAATAAGTCAATATCCAAAATTTAGGAAAGCAAAAATGATGGATTCAATAAGAGATTACCTTTTGGCATGATTGACGGATTTTGGTGGGCTGTGGTCACTATGACAACTGTTGGGTAAATATGTTGTTTTATCGAATATTCGTTTTGAATTTCGAAATTTTCTCTTGCTATGAAAATTTGTCATTATAAGTGAATTGAATTGCCCTTCAAAATTGATGAATGGGTTCAAAACTCTAAATGCATTTTCAATTAACGATGAAACATTTCGTATTTATCAATCGCGTACATGTACTTTTTTAAAGCAACACAAAATTTAAGGGTCAGAGTTGCTTAACATACCGAGCCTATTGGTGGTTCCTCTGAACCGGGTACTGTGTAATTTTCCCTTTTACCATGAAACTTACCACAATTGTTAACGAATGCTCAATGAACAACTTGATTGAAAAATATTGTGCGGACTTGGTCATCTGGACCATGATCCATCCAAGGTAAAAAACTACCGACAATGGAACAGTAGGATTGATATTATTAATTATTATTTTTATTTTTATTATCATTATTGGCTTATCATTGCTTAGTATTGAAATAATACTTATAAAGACTTTTTATTAAAAAAAATCTAATCAACTTTCACCCCACTTTCAAAATGGTTACCATGTCAAATATTTGCCCAAATAAAGCAAATTAAAAGGTAGGAAAAAAACCAAGTTTGAAAATGTAGCTATAATTACTTCTAAAGTTATGGAAAAGAAACGGAGGAGAGGGGTCGGACTCACACACTCCTCCTGGTATCAATAGGGTTAAGTTGCTCTCTCTTTTACAGACTCAATTCATACTTTACTTTGTCGCTTCTTGACTATACATGGGAAGATCAAATTTTTTAAAGGAGGATCTTCTGTTCCATTCACGCATTTAGAACGCGTTTTTGTCTTGGTACGGAAATGGACTTATTATTTGGACAGATTTGAGTCTCGTGTTGCTTATAGAATGTTACTTCTGAAACATAGCGTGTCTGTGGATGTCATTTCAACTACAACGGAAGTTTTGGAAATGAAATTGGAAATGTCCTTCGATTTGAAGGAAACTTAAAGGAAGGAATAAATAATTTTAATTTCAAATGATAGACTATTTACACATTCCGTGGCTTCCTTAGTTATGGTGATATTGTTCCGCGACGTCTATTATCAAAGCTGGTCAGTGTAGTATGGATTTTATTTGGAATGACAATGAGTTCTATGTTGACAGCAACTATCACAGCAATACTATCAGGAACTGATTTTACCAGCATTGAAAACAAGCAAGTAAGTTGGCAAAGGAGTGAGTGTGAACGGGTAGCTGGGGACGTGTGGGTCAAAAACATACATATATAATCACATTTTTTAGGTGGCGGTGTTGAATAATTCGGAAGAAGTAAAAGTGGCAGAACAATATCTTGCCAAGCCTGTAGGTAATGTCATGCCCATTTGAAAACTTTGAAAATTTGTTGTTGTTTTTTTATAAATTAGAAGTCAATTCCAAACTCTTGTTCAATAAAACATTTTGACGTGTTAATTGATTTAGTTTTTCTGAAAGTAGAAAATTTTACGCGAAACCAACTTCTATTTTTTCATCCTTCAAGCAGTCGTCTCAGCGATTTTCGTGAAAGGATGTTCTTAAAATTTGTAACTTGTGCGAGTTTCTTCAGCGAACGATGCCGTCCACTTCATTTAACAACATTTCAACAGATATTTAGTAGTTCTATTGAAGAGTGTAAACCGACAGGTGCGGGAGGTCAGGGTTCAAATCCTGGCCGAGTCAGCGACTCTTACAGAGTGCATTGATCCACTCATCTAAGCACTAGCTTGATGGCGGGATTGATATCTAAGGGGGTTGTCTAGTTGAGTGGTTGAAGCATACTTGCGGCTTCCGTAGCCAAAATGGGGGCTTTAAATGCTCTAGAGGATCTCCAACGCAGGACCCTCATTGATAACAGTTCTATCCGAACTGAAGAGGTTATCCTGGGTAAACATTAATAATAATAACAATAACAATAATAATAATAAAAAGACCAAAATAATCCGCACCCTTTTATTCTGAAGTTACCATCTCAGAGATTTTCAAATAGTCACGTAATGTTTTTAAGAAAACGTTAATATTTTTGTGGCGTCTATTCTACCGCCTTTAGTGTTCCCTTCATATGAAGATGCTTTAAATGCTGTCAGATCTGGTGAAACGTATGCTGCTTTGATGAATTCACAAGTGGTCAGTTGGATGCAAGATGAAATTCGTAATGGAGATGAAAAGATTACACTAAGCATAGTTTACGAAGTGAAACGAAGACTACCAGTCTTTTATTTAATTGAAAGAGCTACTGAGGAAGAAAGAGAGAAGAACCATCAATGTTTTGGTCTTTACAAGGACGAAATTATTCGAGCTAGTGTAGATGCACATTTTAAGCACACTAAGGTAGAAGAAGTTGTTTCCCAAAAGAGTGTTGCAACCAACCAATCATTTCTGTCTATTTTGTTTATTTGAACCACTTGCTTACTTGTTTGTTTTAGGTTGAATCTGTTTACATACCTTCCATTGGAGAGATTCTAAACCCTAACGAAATGGTACCAATGTCCTTTGGTTTATACGTCACACTAGGTATTTTATTAGGAGTTGCCATAATCAAGGAATTGGTAAATTGTGTATGTCGTAAACGTGAACACGCAGCTTCGTCAGCCTTTATTGCATCATCTACAGATGACATACATCAAATCAATGTTCAACTTGTTATGATCAAGAAAGACATTGAAGAATTAAAACTTAAGGGAGGTAACAGAGACATTTAATCATTCAATTGTGATCAGTTGCAATATATACTTCACCTTTTTGTATAATATGTACTGTTTTCTTGTATTTCCCATTTAATATATACACGATATTATCACGTACACTAATGAATAATTAAGAATAATTATGTTATTTTAGAAGTCTGGATTTCTTTCATGATTCTGTCTGATGATGTTTCTATTATTTGATAGTTGTCAGGGTATTGAATTTCCCATTGCTAAAACGAAGTTTATATCACAACGAAGTTTATATCACAATCTTTCCATTATTGCAAACATTTCTCCTCTTGGAAAAGAGACTGCTGTTACGTTTTTGGTGGTATAACAGTTTCCAAAATTGATGGCAAATACCTCTTTAGGTAACAACAGTATAGCGTAAGTAAGGTCCGTATTAAAAATTGCAATAAAATACAGAAACACAAAATACGAAGGGTCTTAAAAAAAGCAGTACTTATCAGGTGATGGAAAAAACGTACGGATTTATCACTTTGTAATCGTGTCGTGTCGTCTGATAAATATCATTTTGCTTCAAGCTTGGCATATAACGTTCAACAAGTGAGATAGTACTTAATAGAAATACAAATGAAAGGTTGTGCTTGCTAATATATGGTTCGTGTTTCTCAACTGAACTATTTCTTTCTATAATAATGATACAGTCAATATATTCTCCTGATGCTTCTTCTGATTGGGGAATCAAACCGATTTGACGGAACTATTTCTTTTTACATCAAAAAATGAATTGCATTTACTTCAAAATCAACGTCGATGTTCTCAGCTTCTTCTTCTCAATATTTTTCATCGATAGGTTATTTCTATCTTTTCTTCTTCTCCGTGAATATCCTTACTTTACGTCATAGCTTTGTTTTTGTTTCTTTTGTTGTCATACGAAGTATTTTTGTTTGAAGCCATGACAACAGGAGTTATGGTTGTAAGATACCTCTTTGTTTTTGTTAAAAAGAAATTCTAAACTTCTGAAAAGGACAGACCAGTTTTTTTATTGAAAATTTCTTCCTTCTCTTTTCTTTTCCTCACAATTTTTTTTGGATCCTCCTGTCTTTCTTCATGTAGTTGGGAGTTGGTACTTATAAATCCTTATAACCTCTTTTCTGATCATCTAGTTGTTTTGAAAGGTAAATTTGTATTTGATATCTAACTTATATATTATGTGAATACTGGAGGTATTTGTCAACCTGGTTACCAGTGCTTAAACTTATCTCTACACGATCTAAAGATTGCTAGTATATAGTTGAAGCACTGAGAACTAGGTTGTAAATTGTATTATAAATGTTCGAACTTGTAAAGAAATTTTGTTTGTCTCCTGGAAATTTCATTTTAACGTGAAAGGAATTGTCGAAATAAATTTCGCACAAATAAATTCTTACCATAAAATGATCTGATTTTTCATATAGCGTAGACCAACACAGTTCCCTCTCGTTATTTCCCTCTCGTTACTTATATTTTATTTCTTCATTGTTCTTTTAAATTGCATCTTTTCAATTTCTGAAATCCTTCTTGTTTCATTTCTCGTGATATATATTAAGTTAAGGTTTGTCTTTTGATGGTGCTGGTGTTCTTTTGATGGTGCTGGTGTGCTGGTGTTTTTTGTAAAGTTGAACAGTAATACTAAAACTCCAAGCGAACGTTCTCTTTTAGTTTAAACGGAATCTTTCTTTTTTCCTTCGGACTTCAATTGGCCTTCCCCTTTTCCAGACCCATGATATGCATAACTCACTAGAGGAAATAAGGTGTCTCAAAAGAATTCTAAAAACTGATAATTGGACAGTCGTTTTGGAAATGCTTAAATAAACCACAAAGTGAGTAATTAGAGCATTTCATTATAGGTGAGTACACTATCAAATTTGTCAAATTTCTCAACAAATCTGATCGTATATCAGAGTTGGTCCGTATAAACCTACTCTGATATACTCTGATATACAAGTTTTGTCGAGTATAATCTAAATAATAAGTCAGTGACTTTAGCACGCTGAGTATTAAAATGATCGGGGTTTTTTCGGGTTTGTTTTGTTTGTGGATAGTTTGAAGCTTCTCCCTAATAACGATTATCTCCCTAATCTCTAGCCGTATCATTCCCGGTGTATCTTTTATACATTTGAACTACATTTGAACTTGAACTAAGTTTGAACTACTTATGTATAAACACTCGTAAAAATGGCGTAGTAGTTTCGTTCACATGTGAAAAGAAGATTGGAAACAAGACGTTGAAAATGGTAAAATAAGAGAATTTCTTTCTTATCATTGGAACTAAAAAGACGATCTACTTCAACACGATTATTAACCTTGCGGACCAAATCAAGAATTAGCAAACTCAACATTTGGCCAGTTATAACTTGGATAATCATAGCTAATATTATATTTTTTGCTTTATATTGATTTCTTTAGTAAAATAAACTTTACCAACTTACTTGTACTTTTCGCTAATTCACAAGCACGTTCAATGTGGTTCCTCCAGCTGGTCTGCAGATTCGATGAGTCTTTTGAAATGCGATAACCCTACGGCCACTAGCGAAATATTTTAAAATATTGTTCTCTTCAGCGCTTGATTCCGCCTTGTGGAGAAGAGGTATTAGCCAATCAGATCCGTTTAATTTTGTACAGTTGATTATAACAGAAGTAATTTACACGTGTAAAAGAAGTCGAGGAAGAGGCTACCAATGATAAACCTGCAGGTGCTTAAGAAGTACATGATGAGATTGAAGCATATTATTAAATGACTGAGCACGAATTTTTAATTGCGAAAAACATTTGATGTAGGGGTTTATGCCCACTTTTATGAGTCAAATCTCTTGTTGAATTCATCATCTCCCCCCACTAAATTTTGGATATTAACTTATTTGGGTATTATCGGCTCAGAGAATTGGTTATGAATATTAAACTGTAGGATCTTACCATAAGCCAAACTAACGTGCCAACACATAAAGAGAACAAAGCGGACATTGCTATCAAAGTTGATGATTTTTTTATGCCCTCACCCATTTTGAAATTGAGAGAAATGATGTCTCTTTTGACAATCACGAAAGCCCCGGGTGCATCATAAAATGTTACGGGATAAAATCGTTTATGTGAACGTTCGATGCTAATACTGGAAAGAACATCGGATTTAATGAAGGATCGGGTTTCTGGTTGAGGATAGAAGAATTCTGAAAAGTGGAATAATACTAATTTACGGTAATTATTTCGATGAGCGAAGCATAATCCTTGGTGACGATAGTGTGATTGAGACGATGTCGTATGACCATACCCCAACAATATTGGTAGTAATTCTTCCAGAAGTCGATACTGATGCCCGTCCATATTTTATTCTTCTTGTACAGGTAAAGTTTCATTTCACAACTAATCATGGTGAATTCATACATTTGTGTTTGATGAATCAGCAATACTTGTGAATACAAGATGAGCATACTGTAGGATCTCATGGTAACCACAAACTTTCCTTTTACCTCGATCAAAACATTACACTAATATAGACCCAATGGAAATATTAATCTATTAATTTCAAACTATGCCCTGTTTACACCAAAGCCGAATTAATTTTAACTATCTAGGATTTAAGCCGATTTTGGCTCTTTAATCGAGTTTTTACGAAAACAAAGTCATCATCCATCATCCAGTAATTTTATACCTTAAACCATTATCATAAACCGACTTATATATAACGCCATTTGTAACGTCAAATAACACCCAATACGTTGAGTTGGAATACTCCAATACACCAAAAAGACATTCTCTTTTCAATACTCATGCTATCAGCAATCTTCCGTTGCCGCAATATTTAATACAATATTCATATATATTAAATTCAATTTATAATAACTAATCCCCAAAATTTCAATATTTTAATAATGACTGGTGCTTCAATGTGATTATGAAACAGAAATAATTAAACATTCCCATAATTCAGTAGAATACATAATACAACAAACAGCACAACAATGCATAGCGCAATACAATTCGATGTGATTCAAAACGACTTCGTATGTAATTTAGCCGAAATATTCTCATCAATATTCATGTATATTTTTTCTCAAAATCAGAATCTAACTTATTACAAGACCCATGTTACCCGTCTGTGTTGCTAAAAAATTGGAAATTATTACTTTGGTTCCTATCCAACCTGGTGGTAGGTACGACAGTTGTACAAATATGGAGGAAAAAACATAATTATTACTAACTAATCTGTACTTACTTTATTCTATTTTATTTTATGGTCAACATTCTGTCCTTGGGTATAATTGGAGGAGTTCTCTTCCCCCTAGTTGGACTTGGTTCATCATCTAGTAAAAAGCGTAAAGCTCTTTTCCGAATATTTTTCGTACAGAGACTTTGACGAGGATAATTGCGCAGACGCAAATTTCAAGTTATTGTCAATCATTATTCCAAGAAGTTACACTCGACTCTCCGTTTCTATCACGTTATTCCTAATTTTGATAGTTGTTTCAACAGTTTCCGTACACTATGCCAGTTATATTCACCAGAGACACGATGAACTTTGGGACCTGCTCGTGAACCCGGGAAATTTCAAGCGATGTTAGTTACTGACGTCATTTACAACCATTAAGTAGGGAAAGATTTCCGCAGGCCGAAGCTCGACTTGATTTGAGTATTCGTGGGCATTTTTTGATGTTAGAATTGTTAATCTGTTTGCTCGGTATACCGTGTTTTCTTCGTTTGTGTCTTCAGTTCAAACGGAAAAGAGAAGAAAAGATTATACCGAAAAAGAGTAATAGAAATTGATCACGAATCTTTTTCTTTTCGATTGGTGGATGTGCAAAAGAGTCAGACCGATTTATTTCTGTTCTTGCCATGGAGGATCAGATATCATTACCACTATTCTCAGTGGTAGCTTCTCGATATCATTACCACTATTCTCAGTGGTAGCTTCTTTTTAGTTGGGGAAGTCGCTTTCAATGAATGCATTGCATATCTGTTTGATTGTAATCTTTTGAACAAATAATTTGACTCTCCGCCACACTGTCATTCACTGCCGTTTTTTCCGCCTTTCTATATCAACCAATCAAATTTTAGAAAACTCTGTAATAATTAATTTATTTCTGAACAACAATAACTTCTTTTTGTTTTGACAAGAGAAAAGATTTTTGAAAAGACATTGAAAGATTTTTTAATGCACACGCTTTTAAAATTGAATGGAAATTAAAATATACGCTCGATCGGTGACAAACAGTTGCTCGCTCGGACGATATCGGTGAATGGAAACTGACCTTAAGTTCCATTGAAAAAGCACGCGTTTTTTGTTATATTTTAGAAATAACAACCAGACATGTGTGTATCATGGACAGTAGTTATGTAGAGGAGAAACAGTTCTCAAAAGTGTTAGACGTCTTTAATCTCTAACTCGAAAGATAATGTAAATAAATAAATAAATAAATAATCATTTATTCGCCTCATTCATTTACATACAATGGTTCTTCGTGCTATAATATCAATAAATACAAACAAATCAATAACGATAAACACTGTAGAAAGAGATAAAACAAGAAGAAGACGAAACATATATGCTTGAAATAATTAAAGTAACCGAGCTAAATGCACAGTCAATATAAAATTCCTTGGTTTTTCTCCTAAAATATTTTTTATTTATGTATTTTCTCATCTCGAGTTAGTAACTCGAAAAAGAATTTAGTTTTTTTCTTCCTCGAGTTAGCAAAATAGAACAAGATGCTCTTACAGGCAAAAGGTTTTCTGCAAAACAGCTCAAAATCCTGAAAAATTCTCATTAAGCAAAGCTATAGTTCTTTCTTATGAAATAATGAAATGCGAACAAACACAGTGTATGATAATAGCTAACATCAAAAATAATTATGTCGCTTGACTGACTACCGGATAAAATGATAAAGATCTCTTTTTTTTCTTGTCGCTCGGTAAATTTTTGAATATTTTTTTTTAGAAAAGAAAGTCAAGAAATATCAAAAATATCAAAAAATAAAATTTGAATGTCTTTCAAAAATCATATAAGCATTTACCCAAGTTAAGCACATCAAATTTTTAAGAGGCTGTGTCTTCTCTATTTTTTAAGAACATGTTTTTAAAATTTTTTTTAACAAACTTCTTCTCGTACTCTATTAAGTTTCCAGGACAAAGGTTCTCCTGTATTTAACATATTTGTAAGAATAATTCATTATCCAAAAGCCATCTTCAAACGCTATCCAAGTACAAAGTTTAAACGTAACTTGTGCGCCATTTTTAAAGACGTATTTGCATAGAGAAAACAAACTTCATGTCTGCTTTCAACGCTTGGGTTAAGTAGGGCAACTAGAACTATCAGGCCAATCAGATATCTGAAATTAGCTGTATAACCAATGACGCAGAAATTCAAAAATGGCAATTGGGTCGTAACTCGAAGATTACCCCCGTCGCTTTGTAGCTTTACTACAGAAATTCTAAGAATTTTAAACAAATTCCCTGAGGTTTCCCTGCATAACACTTAAACACACATTTTTCCAGTTCTCGACGGAACCCTGACACGATTTCTCTTCTGAAGGCTCTTCCCTTAGACTCTTCAGATACGTTGTACATTTAAAACCAGATCAAGTAATGAGAGGGAACTGTGTTGGTCTAGGCAATAGAAAAATCAGATCATTTTATGTTAAGAATTTATTTGTGCGAAATTTATTTCGACAATTCCTTTCACGTAAAAATGAAATTTCCAGGAGACAAACAAAATTTCGAACAGTTATAATACAATTTACAACCTAGTTCTCAGTGCTTCAACCATATACTAGCAATCTTAGATCGTTAGGTTTAAGCACTGGTAACTAGGTTGACAAAAAGCTTGAGTGTCCATAATAAATACGTTTGATATCAAATAAAAAATTTATTCTTTCAAAACAACTAGATGAATATTTGAGAACGTTATTCAGAAAACGTTGTGGCATAGGAGGTTAGGATTTATAAATATCAACATCCTAACTGCTCAACAAAAGACAGGAGTATCCAACATAAACTGTGATGAAAAGATAAGAGAAGGAAGAATTTTTCAATAAAAAAGCTAGTCCGTCCTTTTCAGAAATTTAGATTATTTTTTTAACAAAAACAAAGAGGTATCTTACAACATTAACTCCTGTTTCCAAGGTTTCAAACATAAATACTTCATATGTCAACAAAAGGTACAAAAATAAAGTTATGATGTAATTCACGAAGATGAAGAAGATTATGAGCAAATTTATCGATATGGTTACAATTTTTAAAAAAAATTGAGAAGAAATTGAGAACATTAAGGTAACTTTCGAAGTAATTCATTGTTTTTTTCATTCGAAAACCTGATTTATTATAGAAAGAAAAAGTTCAGTTGAGAAACATGTATCCCCATTCAGATGACAGCAAACTTTCCAAGAAGCATCAGGAAAATATACTGACAGTATCATTATAATCTTAATGTGTGAAAACCATATATTAGCAAGCACAACCTCCCCCTTCTTGGGGATTTTGATCTTGTGGAGTGTCTTTCAGTTGTACTTCTATTAAATCTTCTTTTTTGTCAGGAGCATTGTCCATACCAGGGAGTGCTGAAGCTACTCGACGGAACAGCTACAAAGAAAAACAAAGCTATGTCGAAATTCAATTCTAACACCTCTTGTTCCTCGTATATCCAATTTCTCAGTAGACTCATTTTTTTTGATGCACATACAGATTGCTTGATAAACTTACAAGCAAAAGGTTCATGGAAAATACTCACTTGTTTAACGTTATGACCAGCTTTTGCGCTGGTCTCAATAAACATCACATTCAATTCTTTTGATTTTGCTTCACCACTTTCAGTTGCAACTTGTCTAAACATAAAACATTTGTATATTCATTTAAGAAAAAGACTTAAAATTCTCAACAAAAGTATTTCATTATTTTATTTATTTTAGAACATTTCCGGTTTCAAAACAAAAACAACAACAACACAACTTTTCATACAAGATGACCACCATTTCTCATGTTATGTTCACCCACAGCATTTCTCTAGAGTCGAATTAAATTAAGCATTGTTAAAAGGTTTCCTTCAATTTCTAAAAATTTCGTTTTTTAAATTTGCCTCAAGAGAAATGTGATGAATGAACACAGTCGAAGAGATTAGAGTCTTCTAAATTGTGTGTCGTGCATGCCCTACGTGTCCTCAAGCTCCACAACCCTTAAAAGTTACCCAGAGTTTTGAGTTATTGGGCTTCCATCCGTAACGGTTGGTTCTTCCACCTGCCGGCTTATAACTGAAAAGTTGACTTACTGCCAGAGATATGTATAGCATTACTCTGACTAGGCCAGTGTGCTGGGAAGTATAAAGTGAAGTATAAAGATACGATACGACTTAGATTCGAACACGGGCCTCAGCAGTCACACTCCAAGGTACTATCCACTATACCATCGCTGCCTTATGTGCCCTCTGTATATTTCACAGACGTAGGGCAAGTGAAGCACACTGGCAAGTGAAGCAGACCGGTAGGTAAAGCACACAGGCACGCAGGAATCGAGGGCACATAAGACACATAGTATTGGATGTAAGGCATGCCATTTAGAAGACTCCTACTTTCATAATTGACCAGTTTAGGCATCTCAGAGCAACATTAAGATTACCAAACTACCTTTTTTCTGCTAAATCTGTTTTATTCCCAACCAGCATAATAATGACGTCATTACCACGTTCTGCACGAACATCATCAATCCATTTATTAGTTTGTTGAAAAGAGTTGACATCTGAGATTAAAAGAGTACACATCTGAGATTAAAAATTCAGAGTGTTCAGGTCTGAGAAAAGATTAAAGGAGAAAGATTAAAGCAAATAAAAAAGAAATACAGAAGAAAATCAGAAAAAATACTTTTTTCCAATTTAATTTTTTTCCTGGGAGATTAAAGTTTCAAAGAAGTTCTTACTAGTGATGTCATAAACAACAACAGCAACAGATGAATCACGAATATAACTAGGAATTAAACTTCGAAAACGCTCTTGACCAGCGGTATCCCATAATTGTAATCGAACCTATATATAAATCACAATACCAAAATAATTTGATTGGATTCCATGGCAATACTGCCATTCTTTACTGTCAATAGAAACATAACTTACCGTCCTGTCTTCCAGATACATTGTCTTTGATAAGAAATCAATCCCTATAGTGGCCTAAAGAAAGAAGAGTAATGGATTATGTTTACTCATGATTCTCATAAGTTTATGTGATCTTCCTCTTTAATAGTTGAAACAAAGTGATTCATTTTAGCGGAAGATTGATAACTATATAAGTGTAGCTTACTTGGTAAGTATTGTCAAAACTGTCGTACATAAACCTGGTAATTAAAGATGTTTTTCCAACTAAAAAACAATTGATATTTTTATTAACTTGGCCAGTAAAGGACAAAGAAATAAAGAAAGATAGAAAGAAAATTGTGTTAGTATGATTTGGTGGATGTGTGGGGTTTAGGTTAAAGGTTGGTTCCCATTAAAACAAAAAATGCTGAGCAACAGTTGACCTCCACAAAATTGTTGTAAAACTGTTGCAAAACATTTGTTGCACAATTGTTGTGCAACATAATTTTAATGGAAAAAACGACCTTAAGTTACAAATTATGTATTTTGGAGTAACAGAATGAGAGAGTTAAAGGGAGTTTATACAACATATAAGAGGCCGCAATTCATCTACAAAGAATAAAAGTTAATGCTTAGTAAATATAGGGATACTATAGTATTTATGAAGGACTTGAGAGAGAAAAAACAATAAGTTAATAACAGATAAGGTAGTATGGAGGTCCAAACATGAACCACTGGTGTTAGACGGACTGTGATGATAAAATCAATCGGGGAAAAATGTTTAAAAAAATCTTTTGTCACAATGGGTTTTTTTTAAATATAATAAACAAAACAAAAACAAATAAATAAATAAGAAAGAAGGGAAAAAAGGAAAAAATATTCTCCTTACCACTTTGTTCACCCAGAAACACAAGTTTAAATTTTCTTAATGGATTTCCAAAATCTGATCCTGCCATGATTTCTAAAATGTTATAATAATGGATATTAAATCATAATAATTTATGATAATCATAATAATTTATTAGTCATTTCATTTGATCTGGAATATTTGAAAGAACCAATGATTCAAAGAATCTTCCATCAAAATGACCCATCTGGTGCACATTAGTGAGAATTAGTGTTAGTGTTAGTGAGAACCAAGTACAAACTACAGCTTTTACAATTGAATAAATGTTACTATAGCATTGCATTAATAGTGACACCCTGCTCACCTTCCTCCATCTTTTTTGCCTGTTTCTTATTTAGAATATCAACTCTACATGCATTATTATGAACCGAAAACATTCTTCTACCCTACCTACAGATTGTTGTTTGTATATTCTGGTTTGTGGTTTTCTGTTGTATGTCACCGACTAATGTGGCTTAAAGTCATTTTATGCCGTGTCACCTGGTTATGTGGCTAATGGTCAGTTAACTTGCCTCACTGACCAATGGGGCTAAGGGTGAGGTTTCAGTGTTACCAGCTGATATTTCTTAAGTGTGTTTATGTTGCGTTACTGGCATTTGTTGCAGTACCTCAACTACTAGGGTTCGTACACAAATGTTGTCTTCCAGATTACCCAATTTTATCAGCCTTTGTCCACTAAAGGAAGGAGGGGGTAAGCTGGAATCTGCTTGTCATGTAATTTTCATTTTGTCTAGATTTAATTTGTCTTGATTAGAAATATAAGTCAATACAGTGATCGAAATAGCAAATCGCAGTTCGCAATTTGTGATTTGTTTTTCACTTTCAGTAAGTCCAATTTCATGAAATTATGAAACAAGGAGTAATGAAAACAGTTTAAGGATAATGTTTTTTTCTTCTTTTTTTTCCTTCTTTGCTAATAATATTTTCTTCTCAGTATTTATCATCACATGCATAAAGAAAAAATAATTTTTTCTTCTGTCACCGTATTTATTGAAGCATGTGCATAAAAAAACAAAAAGAATTTGGAAAAATTCTCGAGTTCCTGAAATCATTGGATAGCGCACACTAATGAAAACCTTTTTACGTGAGAGCCCTTTTTGCATAAGTTTTGTTAATGTAAGTGACATTTATTTTGTAGTGTTTTATGTCAAAGTCACGTATATTTACTTGAAGCACAATTTTCCTATTAGCTGAAAAATAATTTTTTGCTTCGTTCACGTGTTTACTTAGCGTTTTTATTTGGCTTAAAAATGAACAATTGGTTTTGAATACTTATGTCACATTTTCATTGAGGATAGAGTTATGTGTAATAAAATTAGAAGAGAAATTTGGACCAAGTTGTATTTTCTCCCTACCTTTTTCAAGCCTTTAAATTTTGTACTTCACAAGTATTTTAAGGTTTCGTTTTGATGAAATATTTGCAAAACAAGAGTTTCTTTATGTGTTTCTTTATAAATATTCTGAATATTTTATAACGTCAATTAAAATAAGATGATAGATTTGGAAGAAGTTAAGTAATTGCAAACAACACAATGTACAGTTTTATATATCATAAAAACATGCATATTTCACATTTATTTCGTTGAATACGCTTTTCCATAACTATTCATTTCACTGAAAATGATCTTTACCAAGATTAAAAAATGTTGTAGTTAATGTATAATCATAGATGAATTCCAGTATACTTTTTTGATGCCTCAATGACTAGTCAGGCCATCATAAAACACAAAACCATTTCATGTCACTTGAAAAAGAGTTGATCAGTTGGTCGGCCTGAATTTTGTTGGGATTTTTAGATATACTGTAAATTCTCAATATTAAGAATACGGGAAACCAAAATGCACTTGAATAATTCGTGATTCATATATATTGTACTACAGTATTCTTATCCTGGCTTAAACAGGGTTTCAATATTTTTACATAAAACCTTTGGTGAGAAGTTTGGTGAGAAACCTTTTATGGAAGAACAAAGTTCTTTGAAAATATAACCAAAAATAACCAATATATCTGATATGATTGTAACTTTTTAACTTTTTTTCTCCTGTTTACAATGTCTTGCAGATGTTGTTTTACACTACTTTTTTAAAAAAAAAAATATTATTCTTTCTGTATTAGACAAGGTCTTATTATTATATAAAAAGTATAATTTAAAATATCTTTTTCAAACCAGAGAGTATACAGTGTGCATAGTCCTTTGACTGATGTTTATTTTTCAATAGCCTGGTGCAAGGTGCTACAGATTTGTTTTCTTAAATTTTTCCAAAAGTTGTTACCTTGAGATTAATATTCGAAAGTAGGCAATTAACACTTGAGAATGGAACTTATTTTGATTAACAACCATGAAAATTCAGCGTCTGGAGAAACCAAGTTTATTTTATTTTCCATACTATCATAGAGATCTCATATACGTGTGCGAGCAAGTTGGGCGGCTGTGATGTCACGATTTTGATCACGTGACTTTACAAAACCTTTAAATTTATGGTGAAATAAAACTTTTTGAGAATTATTATAAGTGGGGTTTGATTCAGAGTTGTTCAGGGAATATTTTAAGCTAAAGTTGTTATTTTGAACCTAATTCTCCTTTAAATTTGTTAAATTTGTTTGGGTTAGTGAGGGTAAGGTTCAGGCTATGCTTCTTTCAGACGATTTTAAAAAGCTTTTAACTGAGAAGTTTAGCTGGTTAAAAATCGGTAGATATATACACTCACCATGTTGAAAGTTCTGCTCCATAACTTTGGAACGCAGCCATGAAATTTGACTGAACTTGGCACGATGGTAAAACTAATTCCATTAAGAAACTGATTTTGCTTCACATGCAGGCACGAGCAAGGAAATAAAATTCCAATCTCTTAGTTAAGCAGTCTATCTCTTAATTACACTATATCAAACTGGCTAGTTAAGTATATAGCTAAATTTAGCTATATAGCTTAATAGATGATTTCGGAGATAATGCAGCCATTTGGATTTTGATGTTTTTGATAACCTAGGGATATGCCCACTGGATGTGGTTTTTTTTCTCACTATGTTTACATAGGAGAAATAAGACCTGTCATGCGAAGATATGTTGATTGTTGATTTCCTATTCTTGTTGTACCTATTTTTATTCTGGACAGTTTATAGGAGACTTTCTATGCACTTGGTCGGGACTTTTTGGAAGAAAAATGGAACTTTTAAATCAATTTTTCTGATACTGTCAAGCGAAGCCAGATTTCAACTTGCCCTACTGGTGAACCGTAATCACAATAGAATTCATAATGGCTGTATTATCTCCAAATTGGTGTATTAAGGATTGTGTTTGACTGACTCTAATAACTGCTCTGCTTTTCTACATATGGACCTGCACAGTAAAAACTTCTATGACTTCTCCATGACACTTATGCAATATTTGGAATTTACATAACTTATTCTGTGACCTTAAAAAATTCCAAGACTTTTTCCATGATTTCCATACCATGCATGATTTCCATCATGACTAGCTAGCTAAGTAAGTGTGGTGTGCCACCACCCTTCTGTAGTAGGTGCAGGGATCTTGGTCTCTTATAGAAGCATATGTGTACATCATACACATGAGGATATAAGTTTGTAATACAGAATTCAAAACAGGAGAATCTTTGATGTTGTAAAGGTGAAGTAGTTTATAAGCAAAAATGTAGGATGAGATTCATCATTTATCTTCACTCTTTTTAAAACAATAATAGAAGAGTATAAAAATATCTTACCCCAATACACAAACTATATGCTTTTCACAGCTATGACATGTGTAATATGATAAAATTTTAGAAGTAGATTATTAGATAAAAATAAAAGCCGTTAGAAAGAATAGTCAGCAGAACTTTTTTTGTTGCCACGTCTGGCGAACCACAGTTCTATCACAGTAATGTCAGCCCTCTTGTTTTGACCTCGCAAGCTTGGTTCTGTTGCGCGTCATAATAATGGTGTGCATAATTTCTTACTCTCCTCCTATCTTGGGAACGGGTACATGTTAGCCATGTTGAAAAACATCTTACAGGGTGAAATGACACAAATTTGAAAAACAAATGATTTAAGATTTATATTTTGCGCAAACTATCGACTTTTAGCGTGTGCTAAGAGAAGCAGGTAAAATTTCATGACAGCCACATTTGTGCTTTGGGTGGAAGAACATTTTAATAAATCTCATCGTTGAGCACTCGCGCTCGATGAAAATCAAGCTTAAGGTTAGTTTCATTCAGCTGTTTCGCCCACTCGCTCAGAAAAAACAACACTATTGACGTCAGCGCATGCGTAATGGAGCTAGAATAATGTGGGAGCCGGCGGATGCAGTCGGAAAATCAAAGCTCATGTACATCTAAAATTTTTGATCTCGTTTTTTCCGCCTGTCTATATCAATCAATCAAATTTTAGAAAGCTCTGTAATAATTAATTTATTTCTGAACAACAATAACTTCTTTTTGTTTTGACTTGGAGACAAGAGAAGAGATTTTTGAAAAGACATTGAAAGATTTTTTAATGCACACCCTTTTAAAATTGAATGAAAATTCAAATATGCGCTCCATTAATGCACGATCGGTGACAAACGGCCGCTCGCTCGGACGGTATCGGTGAACGGAAACTGGCCCTAAAAGACAATGTGTTGTTATAAATACCGCCGGAGGTACCACCTCATACTGACATCATCATTACCGATGCAGACCTTTCAGTTACTAAATGAAAGTCATCTTGACGGTCAGCGCATTTAGACGTGTCAAGCTTAAACGATAATTTTCGCATAACTATTGCACCTGCCATGTACCGATGAGTTTTTAGCAACCTAGAGACCACTGTCTGATACGGACCGGATATCGGCAAGGCAAGACACCCTGGGTTCGAGGCTGGTTTCTTAGAGCAGTTTTTGTAGCGTCAGATGAACTTGCATGTTATTACGGGCATTTTTATCTTCTTTCATATAATAGTAAATTGCTTCAAATGAAAATGCTTTTCAAATTATTATTCATTTCTTGGTGAACTTAATAATCAGTAGAAGAGTGCGCTTACATGAGAACGGTATTGAACTCAAGCCGGTTTGAGACTTCAGTACGGTCTCATATAAACGCACTCTTAAACAGGGTGGCCACCAGAATTTAAAAAAAAATCAAGAACAATTCAAGAACAGTGGTCGCCCAATCAGACGTTAGACATGTGATAAAAATTAATAACAAACATACATCTGAAGGAAGTTTTTAATAATTTTACATCTTTGGTCAGCCACTAACTGTAACTAAGAACTCAAATATCTAGGGTAAATAATTGCACAAACTGAAATGTCATTATTTACGAATCTCAAATAGGGGGCAACCAGAAATGTTGTAAAAAAAACAATTCAAGGAACTCCAGAACTGGTGGCCACCCTGTGTTAAAGACACCCAAATTATACGCAATATAACGGATTCATAAAATAGTACTATTAATTATTGATGTACGTAATTTTTGGAATAAATGATTACTTTGTTGTTATCAGTTTAGCTGTCCAAAATAAAACTATAAACCGCTGGGTTCGAAAATTTACTCAGGCAGGAGTTGAAGTATTTTGAGGATGAAAAGCCCTCGTACCTAAAACTAATGGTTGAAGTGAATGAGGGGACGGAATACAATAATTATTTAAATCTGTATATTTCGTGGCGGAAATATCGCTATTTGAAGTCATTTAAGATTTTGAATTATTTCGTCTAAATCCCATTGAGACCAAAAACACAAATTCTTTATAACGAAATAGCGAAAGCAACAATTTTCCAGCTCTTGCCTGAATTTTCATATAAAAATCCAGCCTCGATAATACAGTTTTTTCAACGCTTAATTATAAAGGAGAGGTAAAATGTTTGCTATATGGTTTGAATTGCACAATGAAACAATTAAAGAACATCATATATGGATAAAGACGCAAATACTTGTCTCCAGTCTTGTACATAATCTCAACCAGAAGAAAAATATTTTTGTCCTAAATAAAAAAAACATTTTCCAGTTTTTCCAGCCGTAATTCCAAAGCCAGGCCTTTTTCCAGTTTTCCCAGCCTCCGTGGACACCCTGATGAAGTAAAATATCAGATCAAGCTAGAACAAGCCATCCTTGAGCTCCCAGCATTATTACTAAAAAACTTTGTATTAGAAACCTGGGAGATTTTAGTAGCATAGTAACTACCAATTGCTACGCGATATGCTTCAATGGAGATCATTCATTACTAGGAGGGAGACAAGAAGGAGACAATAAAAACAACTGACTGTTTATCGTTTACTTAATATCTTTGATCACACTATTTATCCGAGCAGTGAGCTTTCAGTTACGAGTTTTGAGCTACGTCGTGTTAAGAGTTTGAGCTGAGCTTTGCTGTTCTCCTCAGTGAAAATTAGTTTCCACCAAATAAAGGGTCTCCCTCAAAAGAGGTGGAGGTTCTTTGCTAGGTATTTGAATTCCTAAAAATAAATGCAATCATTATGTAACACAAGTTTTTTTCAACACATTGATGTCATAACTTATAAACAATAAAAAAAGGGTGCAAGCTGGTGAAGAACAATCAGAGCAGAAGGCCTTATATACAGAATTTTAAGGCCCTATATACACGTTTTTTTATAAGAGCACTCAGCCCTGATGCTCCGCCCTTCTGAAAGGCCAAAAAGAGAAAAAAAAAATTGAAAATTCCAGAGGCCTCCATATGTTCTTAACATTTCAATTTTGAAGCCTTAAAATGTTCTTTATATGATTTTAATTTATACACTATTTAATATCCAAAATTCGAAATATCAACGGACTTGGTCGACATTATAAATTTTAATAGAAATTCAACTCAATTGATGTAACCAACATAATGATGATGATATTCTTGTGTTTAACATCATCATGATGACGTTTTCTTGGAAATGTTAAAATATTTTCTTAAAAACAAAGGTTCCTAAGCCTCAAATTTTCTTAGGATGTTGTAAACTTTAAGACTTTCGAATTGAATCGGTTAAGGTGGGCTCAAATGAATCCAACATTTCATCCAACATTTAAAATTTTTGATGTTGGGTGAAATGTAGGATTTATTTGAGAGGTTTCAAAATTTATGAAAAAAGAAAAAAGGAAAGGAAAAAATTATGTTGGATTATGTTGGATGATGTTGGATGATGTTGGATGAAATTTGCTCTCGGTCAAATTTTTCATCCAACATTTGCGGCGACATCAAAAGAAATTTCAGAATGTAAATTACGTTTTTTTATGTTGGGTTCATTTGAGTTAAAGTCATCCAACATTTCATCATATTCTCTGCACCGAAGTGCAAAAATGCAAGAAGATGGAGTATCTTTCGAATTTTCGAATACTTTTTTGGAATGTTTTTTTGACAATAGAACGTTTTGAAAACGCAAATCAAAAATTGGAAATAACAATTTTGAAAACGGCGAGCAAGCAGTTGGCTGAATAAAACATGATGACAGGAAGTGATAAAAGCTCTTCAGAAGATCATGAATCGTCTGCAAAGTATCTTCAAGATAATAAAACGGAAAAAGTTGTAGCTGAAAAGAAGAAAGGAAAAAACAGCAAAGAAAAGGATTCAAATTCAATACAGTTGACTCTCTCTAATTCGAATCTCTACTATCCGAATATTTCTATTATCCGAATGAATTTAAAGTCACCGTCAATTTTCCTTAAGAAACTCTCTTAATTAACTTTCTACTATCCGAATCTCTGTAATCCGAAAACTTCTATAATTCGAACGAATTATAAGGTCCCCTCAGCAAAATTATCTCTATAATTCGAATATTCAGAGTGTAAACCATGCATTAAAACTTTCGAACGTTTTTTTTTCGAACTTCGAATTTCTCATCCGTCTGTTCGATGGTATGTTTGTTCGTTTTTGTAAACAGAAGTGCAGCAATTTAATGTGCTTTGATGTCCTGCGTTTTATTTCTCATAATGTCTAAGCGAAACCGTGTAGATCAAAAACTTGAGACCAAGTATAAAGCTTTGGTGGAATTAGAGAAAGGAAAATCCAATAAAGAAGTCGCTCAATCATTTGGTATTCCGCCTAATACGCTTTCTAATTGGAAAAAAAATAAGGAAAAGGTTTTTGACGCTTATAAAAAAGGGAATGCAAAAACCAAACGGATGAAGTCTGATACCTATGAGCAAGTCAATAACGCTATACTGAAATGGTTTACACGTATACGAGCAGAAAATATTCCTGTTAGTGGCATCCTTATAAAGGAAAAGGCTCTTTATTTTGCCAAAGAATTGAACATTGAAAAATTTCAAGCATCGGATGGCTGGTTAGACAAGTGGAAAAAAAGGTTTGATTTGATATCTTATTTATGGAAATATACATTATAAAGTACATATTTATAACATTTTAGGAAGTCTTTTTTCGAGAATGTTAATATACTTTTCTTCTGCTGTGAAAATTAAACGTGACGGTACCTTCATTCCCAAACCATCGTTAACTGGTATTAATTCAAGACTTAATATATCTTGGACAGATGGTATTACAGCAGCCATCATGTTTTAGAATTCGTCATTAAAAAATCAAGAACAAAAATACCGGATGAATCTTTATATAGATCTTGAATAGCTGATAAGGCCTAGGTTCCACTTGCATTTCTTTTTCTTTTTTTCTACAGGTATGGTGTATCTTTTAAAACCATTGCAGGAGAATCTAAATCAGTTACGGAAGAGATGACAGCGCCCTGGTTGGAAACAACACTACCGACAATTCTTTCCAGATACCCAATTGAAAATGTCTTTAATGCTGATGAATTTGGCCTATTCTATCAGTGCCTTCCCAATAAAACCTTTCACTTTAAGAAAGAAAAGTGTAGTGGGAGCAAGCACAGCAAAGTTAGATTGATCGGGATGGCAGCAGGAAATGCAATAGGTGAAAGACTTCCTATGTTTGTCATTGGAAAGTCAAAGAATCCGCGGTGTTTCAAAGGTGTTAAAAGCATTCCATGCCGTTACCGAGCCCAGCCAAAAAGTTGGATGTCGTCCGAGTTGTTTGAAGAATGGATGAGGGAACTCGATCGTAGCTTTGGCGTCAAAAAAAGGAAAATTGCTTTGATCGTGGATAACTGTCCTGCTCACCCAACCGTTACAGGGCTCGAATGGATTGAACTCATCTTCCTTCCGCCTAACACAACATCGGTCACCCAGGCTATGGACCAAGGAGTTATCAGAGCACTCAAGGTCAAGTATCGTTCTCTTGCCGTTAGAAAGCAACTTGCTAACTTAGAGAAAGGAAAGCAGCTACCAAAAATTTCCATCTTGACAGCAATGACAATGCTCAACAAGGCTTGGGGTTCAATACCTGATCGCACTTTCTTGAACTGTTTCAAAAAGTCCGGTATTTCTGAAGAATCTGCGGAGAAGGCGTTAAATGATGATGATGACCCTTTTGCAAATTTGGATGTCGAAGAAGACGTCATTGAAAATTTTCGAGGTGATCTCCAAGTCATGAAAGGCAAGTTCAATGTAAACTTTGAATTAACTGCAGACGAGCTTGTCGATATTGACTTTGAGATAAGTGTTTCTGGTCTCATATCCGATAAAGACATCATTGCCGAAGTGAGTGGATGTGTTGACTGCAACGATAGTGAGGATGATGATTCCGACAACGAAGAACCAACCGAACTGTTGACAAAACCCGATTTTAAAGATGCCATGAATGCCATTTCCATCCTTGAGGAATACAGCATATTTACGAAATTTGGAGTAGATTTGAGGAAAGCACTCAGCGACGCAAGTCGTGTGCTTGACTTGGACTACCTCGTCAACAAAAAACAATCCAAAATTGAACATTTTTTTGAGAAATCCTGAGTGTAGTAAATATAAATAAAGATTTTCAAAAAGAACTCAATTTTTTGTTGTTGTGTTTTCATCTTGGTGGTTTTTGTTATTTTTTCAAAATTTCCGATTTTTCTCTCTCTAATTCGAATTTTCACTCTTCAAGTCTGAAAATTCGAATAAGAGAGACTTTCTATTATTCGAATCTCTCTATAATCCGAATAAAAATTTGTCCCCATTGAGATTCGAATTAGAGAGAGTGAACTGTATACCACCGTGATTATTTGAAGCGTGATATGAAAGAAATAGCATGCACTGATATTTCCACAACCTTGGATACGACAATTTCTGCAATTAAAACAAAAATAAACGGCTTGTGGGCACAGTTTGGACGGGAGATGACAAAAGAAAAGACTACCAAGAGTGGACAAAGTACTGATGAGTTGTACACTAGCAGTTGGTTGCATTACGCTAAATTAACTTTTTTGATACCTGTAAAGGGGGGCTTCAAAAAGTAGAGACACTTTAAAACGAAAGAGGGACCCAAGAAAGAGGCGGAAATTTCACCAGGACCGAAAAAGAAAAGATTTGCTGAAAAAAAGCTCGATTTGCTTTCTAAATGTACCGATGCAATAGCGTTGAAGGCAGCTGCCCCAACAAAAGTTGTGTCAGCAGCTCCAAAGGTTTCTCATTTCGCATTGTATGTGGACGAAAAACTATCGCAGTTGGACAAATGTACCAAGAGAGTAGCTGAAAAACGCATATCTGATGTTTTGTTTGAAGCAGAAATCTCAGCAGATCAACAAGAAACGGGAGAGCAAAAAAATCTCTATGAAGCGTTAAACTATCGAACTGGACAAAGTGCCCACCAGATACAACCTCCCCGTACCCCAAGTAACCAACGTTACAATGCACAAGCCCAAGCCCTCGCGATTAGGACAATCTTATATGGAAATGATGAACAATTAATTAGACATTTCTCTTTTATATTGTACTTTTTTTTCTTTAAAAGAGCTAGATAATAAAAGCATATAATTTTTTGTTGTTTTTGTTAACAATACTTCCATTGGCATTTAACTGCCCCATCATTAATAAAATAGTTCATAAATGTTTCCCTTGCATGAAAAATAGCAGAAAAAATATCATATATCATCTATCTCATAATAGCATTATGACCATTTCGAGGAATTTCTAGGGGGTAGAGCGATTCTTTAGACTTTTCAGCACGCCATTCCCCTTCTACAATTTCTCCATCGTCTAGGACATTGTCAACAAGTAAAGGTGGGCGATACATGTTGGCCGATTTAGAGCTTTTAATTAACATGTTGTGGAGTGTGAGTGCAGTCAGAATAACATCTACGTATTTCGGTTCAAGATTGATTATACTGTAAAAATTCTCCATCCGTTAGATAAAATTCCGAAAAGATTTATGAGATTCTTCGACCCCTACTATACCAGTAGTTGCAAACTCACCGTTCCCCGTTTAATCCTTGTTGGGGAAAGGGTTTCATCATGAATTTTTTGAGAACAAAGGCGTCATCCCCGAGAAAAACGTAAGGAACAATTTCACCATTCTTCAACTTTTCGTCATCCGGAAGCTCGAATGATCCATTTTGTATCCCTTGGAGCAAGGAAGAATTCTCACGTGTTTTCCATCGATTGCACCGAGAGCATGCGGGAAATTCCATCGTTCTTCAAATATATTTGCAAAATTCAAGCCATTGCTCTTTTGTCGATGGAACCTTAATGAAATCAGCTGTCAGGCGTTCAACAACCGCTTTACAGCAACCTTTTACGATGTATGAAACAGCATTCATTGATATGCGGTACTGAAAGCTCAGCGATTCGAGTGATTCTCATGTGGCTAAATAGCGGAGAGTTAAAGCAAGTCGTTCGTCAGCCTCTATTGGTAAAGACACAGTCCCACCAGACCTAAATCTTTGTTTAGGCGAGATCAAATCTGAATTTTACTCAAAATGAATTCAAAATCCCCAACATCCATGCGGAACATTTCTCGAAACCCGTGTCTGTCTTCAATCATAAGTTCTTGTACAATATTGGTGAAATACCCCTTTTTTTTCTCCTCTTTACCCGTTGTCGAGTTTTTACCCCTGTTGGTTTTTCATCATCTGAATCTAATAGCTCGTTCAAAACTATTATAGTCGCGAGATCCTCCATTTTGAATTGTGAAATGAATGAACACATGATGTTGGATGATATGTGAAATGAATGAACACATGATGTTGGATGATATGTGTTGGATGATATGATGTTGGATGATATGATATTGGATGATATGATGTTGGATGATATGTCACGTGATGTTTTTGTGTTGGGTGAAGCTACTCTAATGAAAATTTCGATTTTTTTCGAATTCGAAATTCGAACAATTTTCATCCAACATTCATCCAACATTTATATAAAAATGTTGGATGAAATGTTGGAATCATTTGAGCCCACCTTTAATATAAATATTCTTTTCAGCTTGGAATTCTCAGATTCAACGAAAGAAACTCCAACGGTGTCTTATTTCTGAAAATTTTAGTTGATAAGTTTTATATAGCATTTACACTAGAGCAAATTGTTACGGATTCATGAGTGAAGTTACTAAAAAATAGGAACTATTACGTATAGCATCTACATTAGAATTCTTGGATTTATATGGTACAGTTTACTGAATGACAAACAGAGTTTGTTTACATCGTGATGTAATAGTTATGAAAATGTTACGAGTAGCTTCAAGGGTAAATAATGATAAAGAAAAGAAATATCTTCTCTAGTGTTTCCTTTGGGACTTTTTCAGCACGCGGTTTTTACGGTATCTAGTCTACTTTTATATTCTACTGTTCCGAGTTATCTCTAAATTGTTTTGAAAATTTCGCATGACGAGCATGGTTGAACACGGATGTGTCCTCCCGTTCCTTTTCTCCTCCGTTTATCTAATCATCAAAGGAAAGAAATGTTTTTATCTTAAAGGTCTGATATTATTTGTCTTAATAGTTAATAAACTAATAAAGCATCTCTAAGCAGGTTAAACAGTGCTCGTTTGGAAAACAGTAGCGACCTTATTGGCCCTTTTACGTAGCCTTTTAACGGCGTCAATTTCCATTACTTGATGTTAAATGGGCCGCCTTTAGATGCTTG
The DNA here is from genome assembly GCA_039566895.2 of Turritopsis rubra. Lineage (NCBI taxonomy): Eukaryota > Metazoa > Cnidaria > Hydrozoa > Anthoathecata > Oceaniidae > Turritopsis > Turritopsis rubra. Next base: position 2,125,685 of record CM077628.1, read on the forward strand.
TCTGCGATGGTTTCACCACGAATTTGAACCGGCGTAAAAAGGGCCAATAAGGTATTATCACTCCTTCCCTAAGCGTAATAAAAGAACATCGTGAAACATTTTCCCCTGAGATATCGTTTTTCTTTGTAAACCACCCAAGCGTCGTTAAAGGGATCCTACATTCTAAAATGAAAATTTGTTATTAGTTTATAAACCAGGCAAAAGCAAGATTGCCATCTGATTTTTTTGACAGAAATGAATTACTGCTATGCAACACTAGAAAAACGGAATACAGCCGCCATTACAGCCTTTCGTTTCGCTCCTTAGAATGCACAATGGAGCTGGAATTATGTTCGAGCCGGCAGATGCAGTCTGGGAAATCAACGCTCGTGCACATCTAAATTTTTGATCTCGTTTTTTCCGCCTGTCTATATCAACCAATCAAATTTTAGAAAACTCTGTAAGGGGTCAAGAGTGAAAGGGTTTAACTGAACGCATTCATTCATTTATTCATTCGTTCATTTTTACCAAAAAATAATTTCAAAATCCTTCAAAGGAATGGAAAATCCTGTGATTGCCAAAAATGGATTAGTTTTCCAATCACTACCAGTAACAAACTGAACAGTTTGTATCGACCAACATGTAGCAAATATCCGAACTGTTAAACAAGCAGGTATCGACAAACATGTAGCAAATAACCGAACTGATAAAACAACTTGCCATACAAGTTTTTTTATCTAAATGTTAGAGGACCATTTGTTTTCCACTCAAGAGAAAGAAATAACACGAATATGAGACACTGATCATATTTCCGAAGACAGATAAATGATAGATAAATGTACAATTGGATATGATCCATTTTATTCAATTTCAAAATATTTTCTCCAGTAGTCGTTAAGAAATAAATTGTTAGGATCAAACTCCTTTCGCATTTTCAACCAGTCATCTAATTTGCTATACGACTTTTTTAAGTAAGCAAGATTGTATGTAACTTCTTCGTTTACCTTTTCACCAGCATTTGGCATGAACTTTCCCCAATGTAATCGACTTTTAGAATTCAAAAGTGTTTTCCAAAAATGTTGATAAAACTGTCGCAAATCACCGTAATTATATTTGAACCAAAACGCGTCAACTCTTATGCAATCTCTGTCGTGAGACATACTCAGCCAAAATGGTGATTTCTTTGCACTATAGATTTCAGTTGCAAAGTTACCAGCAGCTTTTGGATCTTTAAACATTTCTTGCAATTTAGTTATGACTTCACTGGAATTCTCTACTGGCAGCCATATCTCGGTGAATTGGATAGGGAAGATGGAATCTGTAGGAACTTTGTTATCTTGCGGCAAAATCTTATACCAAACATCTTGAAAATAAGGGTTGCTGTTGTTTTTTAAGAACAGGTCGAGAAGAATTCCTATGATATCCAGATCACACTTAGACAGCGTTTTCTTTACCAAAAGAGAGCTTGTGAAGCATAAGACCGTACTGGCACCCAAAGCCATCAATCTATTAGACATCGGATCTTCGTATGGTACAACCTTACCACCAACCGGAACTCGTTTAGCAGCCCATTCCATCACTTTATTTACTCCTTGTTGAGGAAACCAATTTGCACGAAAGTATTCCTGTTTTTTTAACGTGTTTTCAATATTTTTTGGATCGATCTCTGAGCCATCGAAAGGTTTTGTTTCCTGTGTACCTTGAACATAGAATGTTTCTGGTAACTGTAAAGTGACGTATGTAATTACGCCAAATAAACCCATCGATACACCAACAGCACACCATTCCTTTGAACCTTTTATAGCGATCACCTCGTTACCATTCCCATCGATAAATTCAATATCGCCAATACAATCAGCAAAGCCGTGTTGTACGCTTCCTCCAGCAGATCCAGTTGATAGAAAACCTCCAACTGTTTGATATATGATCCCTCCAGTGATTGGTAATGCATATCCTTGACTGTTGATTTGATGCGCCAAACTGTTAGCAGGGTCTGAAGACGGATCGTCAGGATCGACACCAATGTTACAACCAGCACCAACACGAACCTCTAGATATTTCTTTCCAGTTTTTGGATCAACATGTTGCTGTCGTTTTGTTACACCTCTCAAATCACCTTCTAGCTTCAGTGTGATTCCATTTTCTGGGAAGATACTTTCCACGACAGAATGTGTTGATCCTACAACACGTATGGTTTTCTTTCCTTTCTTGGCTTCAGTGATCTCGTTTTTTATTTGCTGAATGTTCTCAACAACAGTAACAGGATAATTAGGAGTGTTAGGAGTTACTGGTAAAATTAAGTCCTTCTTTTGATTTTTTAAGAAGTGATATACGTATTGAAGCAAGTTATCATTAACAGGAGACGCCATTTTCTTTGTACCAAAAGCCGTAAAAAGGATATCGATAAAGCTGTATTTACTATATATATATGTATATGCTGTTGTTTAATTTACTTCAGTTCAGCAAACACAAACGCGGAATGTTGACAGTAGTTACGTAGAGGAAAAACAATTCTCAAAAAACAGAACTCCAAACTACTGAGAGGTTAATCCACCAAACAATTTTGATTGACAACACTAAAAACATCTTCCAACCACCAACGTTATTTCCTTGTTCAATTGCTTTTTAATTATTTGAAGTTTCGGTTCCGTTGCTGTGTTATTTATTCGAAGTTTCGGTTCCATTGTTTTCTGAATTATTCTTGAGTGAATGAATTTTATCTTACGTTTTTATGAAACAAGCTGGCCTGCTTGTTTCTTTGGTGACAACACCCATGTCCGCACCGGTAATGTAACGCATTCTTCCCTTTTGCATAAAAAAACAAGTCAGGATAACTCAGTCGAACTTTACCAAGATCGTGTGGCGTTCTCTCCTATGCGAAGAGTTTAATACTTCGTGACACTAGAAAAATATGAAATGGAAACAGAGACCATTTATCAGGCACTACTTGAAATAACGTGCTATCCCAAAGTCTGATTATTGTAGATATCATGTTTTTGCAAAATTGGTACATTACATGATATTGTAGATATTATTATATTGTAATCTTCTCATACTTTCAAATTTTCATGTTAAAAAATTGGGTCATACTAAAAGAAAATGCATATAGCCAACCCATTACCTAGATTAAATACGGTCGTACTAAATGTATTTGCATATAGCCAACCGAAATTACTGTATTCAGATGTGTATGGGACATAAGTAAGACGGCGTAATTTGTAATGTAATACATTGGGGCAGTGGTTCAAATCCCTATGCTGTAAAATGATTAATACTGTGATTTTCATAAATCAAGATAACTGCTGCCAATTTTGGTGACATCATTTTTGTGTGAAAACCGAGCGTCTACTTGTCATATTTAAGGTACTTGTCAGATTTAAGGTACGTTTCACAATTACGTGCGCATTATGTATTGCCCTCACTTTTATATTTGAAGCTCTTTTTTTTTTCATTTTCTATTTTCAATTTCATTTCTTTGTTTCTCACGTTAACGTTTATTGTATAAGATAGTACTCTACCAAAATTTTTCCAGCGATATCAAAAATATTAAAGTAGCTTGAAAATTGGACAAGCAATCATAATAAGGCGTGCAGGTATTTAAAAAAAATACTTTTTAATGATAAAAAAAAAAAAAAACAATTAAATTTTATATTTAATGTACATGATTAAAAACCACTTTTTAATCATTTACATTAAATATAAAATTTAATTTGGAATTTAATTTGGAATTCGTAAATCATTACAAATGAAACACTTATAGATTATGGTTAGCACTGGAAATGACTTCATTTTCATCAGCTGATTGGATGCAGAGTAACATAACTTTCCAGCAGCGTCCATCTCACTATGTGAAAGTTTGCGTTAGCAAGAGCTAGTTAGTAAGCCAAATATATCTAAATTCAAAACTGAAAAGCAGGAGAAACAATGAAGCTAAATCACCTTATCATAAAATAAGATGTCTAATGTTTAAAATAATTATGTCTTCAAAAAAATGAAATTTTAAGTGATCTTTTACTTTCTAGCCTAGTGCATATCAGCTTAAATTTCTTCACCTTGACCATAAGTTCAGTTATTAATATTTAATAATATTTAATATCAGACAATAAGTTCATAAGTTCATTCATTTCTATGCCTTTGTCTATTCATGGAATTAACACTTATTTATATTCACATATTCATTTAACCACAATAAATAAAGTTTTAAAGAGAGTATAAAGAATCAGCAATAATGTCTCTTGCAAAATGGTCTTAACTGAAGTGTTAATGAGGTGTTATTGTGAAACCGAGATTATAGTTTCTCGCAATGCAACGAAAGAAAAGAATACGAGAGAATTTAAGGCGTTAGTACGGTAACGACATGACGTTCGTTCGTTCAACCGACAACCGACATTCTGGGCTGATCTTTTACTTTTTATTAAATTTTTAAGCGGAAAACATTATTGAACATTCTTTACATTCTCGTTTTCTCAGTAAATATAGAAGGACCAAGATATTTTGTGACTTGATGCAAATATTCAAGAACAGCAATTACATCAGGGCATGGATTAATGAAAGTAAACACGCAATCAAAGTGTCTCAAATTTGTAACTTCGTTGCGAACTATAGTTAGTAGTAGCAATTTCTATCAGCTATATATTGTTGCAAAGAATCTTGCACGCCCACTGCTTTTTGCTTACGAAATTATGAAATTATGTACTTATGTACATAAACATAGGTATACACATAAAACTAACTCCTCAACCGTAATTTGATCTAAATGATGAAGTACTATAATTAATCGGGGACCATTTACGAGATGCTCAGTATTGGTTTCTATTTTTCGGGGGTCTTTTACGTGAAAAAAAAAATATTATTTAAATTCTAGAAAATTATAGAAGCATTTTATCTGTCAAAACAATCGCTAAAACATCGTCATTGAAGCTATGCGGAAGTTTCTTTCATCTTTCCATAATCTTCTAGGAGGTAATTATATCTCTAGAATTATTTGCATAAGTTTTGTCTCTTCTGTGTAAGTGAGGCGTGTAAAAACAATTTACAGTTTTGCTCCATAAAATGATTTTACACGCTATAAACTGTCATGATAAGTTTGTTTATATACAAAAATGTTAAAATAAAAAATCAAATTCAACACAAATATTTTGGATCGATCATTTAAAGAGACTACGACATGAATCATGTGATTGTTGTGTTTGTTGACATTTTTTCGGTCAGCCATAATATTATCGCATCTCTCGCCTCATCACGTGATTCGTGTTTTATCCCCTTTAAAGAAAGTTATTTTCCCTATTTTTCAGAGCTATTTCGTCTATTTAGATATTTCAGAAGTTGTACAGTTAAAGAAAATTCAAGGCAGAACGGTTTTTACCACCTGGCTACTGAAAGAGATTTAGAAAAGAGATAGTGGAGAATGTATTCTCATTCTGAAGTATAAGATAATACCTTCAAATTTCCCTCTTTAGCTAAAGTGGTATGTGTTTTTCAGCCGGCATTAAGTTGATTAAGTTGATTTAAAGTCAAGGCGTCAATTTGACATTATATCGTATTATATTTCACGAAATTAAATAGACGTTATTTTGACCAACTATAATTGCCGTGTTTTTGATGACGACAACTTTCGATATCATCTGAAGATATTGTGGGACGTTCAAGCTTACACACGTTCAAGCTTACACACGTTCAAATTTAAAAACAATTCCGCTTGACAATGGCTAGAGTTTTATAAAAAAAGAAAAAAGTCTCTCTATATATGACGTTCATTTTTACGCTTATGACGTCATTGTGCCGGCTGGGTTTATAAGAAAATAATGAAAGTGCTTGTCGGCAAAAGAATATGAGACTGTTCCCCTGTACGGGCCAAAATTAATTTCTTCGGGCATTTCCAGTGTGTCATTATCGTTTGTTAAAGCAATTTTATATGGGCCCTCTTTTAAGCGCCTATCTCCAATAAGCCTTTCCTCCCCTCCAAAAAATGAAAGAAAAAAAAAGAAGAAAAAAAAGTTAAAATGTAAATAAGTCATGAAAGCGGAAATACGATAAGTAAGTAGACAAGTAGAACAGACAAGACATATTTGGATATATATCTTGTAGATAGTTTACATTCTGGATAAAAATTAATAAATAAATAAATAAATGTATCGATCTAAAATCATTATATCTGTTGACACACTGTTACAGACATGGTTTGAAGAAACTATTTACACCTCCCTTTGATTATGTCAATATCTCTTTGAGAAAATTTTAAAACATTCCAGGATCAAAACGTGAACAAAGTCACTGGGTGGTGTTGGTGGAAATCTTTTTAGATATAGTAACACGTCCATAGTTAAAAAGAGGCCCAACTGGAGAAGTCCAGTTGGGCCAATATTTCCTGATTATAGTTCAAGCCCCCTTTCAGTTTTGCAATTTATAAATATATTAACGTATTCATGTATAGACTATATAAAGCAAGCTGACATCATGGAATATTTTCCGCACTTCCTATTCTATTGTTGCGCGTGTAGGGCTCGGGCGTGATCTACCAGCATCCGTAGAGAAACCGTAGAAGGTGTGAAGGTTCGTAGGGAACCAGAAAAAATTAGTAAAATGGACATGAAAAATCAAGTAAGCTACTTTCGTTTTCTCCCGGGAAATTTGCTCTACTTCTTGAAACTGTAATACAAGCTAATTGTGTACTGCTTATAATATACGTGTAGAATATCAAAATGATCGTGTGGCCGATACAGCAATTATAATGTGTCATGGATATAATAATTCTGCTATGTGAAAAGAATACCTCATACCAGACATTATCAAACTACACACAGTATGTAAAATTATTTCGCCCAAATAAACTAAATATATGTTATTTTTCAGCTTGAAATGCGTAATAAGTTCCTGTTAGACATTAACAACTGTTTGGTTGACTAAAACTGACTGCAAATGGATTAGTTCACCCAATAGAGAAAACAAAGTAACAAAAATAGTTTATTTTGGCAAGGAGTAAAAACAACATTTGTTTTAATTTGGTTTTGAATGGTTGAACAGTGATAAAAATGTACCGACGTAGCGGCTTTTCTTTTTTAATAAATTCCGCGAAAAAGCGTCTCCGAAACAGCCAAATCAAGTACAACTTTTCCGCCGCGGAATATTTGGCAAACCAATCAAATAGTCCAATTTGTTGAAATTGTTCACGTGGAGAAAACAATAGCCGCTTCGCCCAGAATATTCCTTCTAGTGGAAAAACCGGCTTAAAGGTCTCATATCTTTTGTCTTAATAGTTAATAAACTAATAAAGCATCAATTTTTGATTTCTATTCTTTCCTATCTCTAAGCAGGTTTAACAGTGCTCGTTTGGAAAGCAGTAGCTACCTTATTGGCTCTTTTGCGTAGGCCTTTAATGGCGTCAATTTTCATTACTTGATGTTAAAAGGGCCAGCTTTAGATTTTTGTCTGTGATGGTTTGACCACGAATTTGAAACGGCGTAAAAAGGGCCAATAAGGTTTGTCACTCCGTCCCTAAGCGTAATAAAAGAACAAAGTGAAACATTTTTTCAACTTAGATTTTAACATTATGTAGGATGCTGGCAATTAAAATATGAACACCTTGGGGCAATATACAAAAAATGGGAGATCCGTGCTTCAAAATGTTCAAAATGTAAATGGTGATGATTTTTTATACAATTTATTCATAGAAATAATTTAAGACAAACTCGTAAATTCGTGCTATTTAAAGAATACAGGAATACAGTGGGAAATTGTGAACATTTATGCAGCAAAATGTTTGACCAAAATTCAATTCCAAAAAATGTGTCCATTCTTTAATGTCCTTTGTGAGATTTCCTAAAAACAATTTATATAATTTATACAATAACAACTTCTGCTTCATATAATCACAGTCTTTTCTTAGTTGTGTGTAACCATAGTCTGTTCATAATCTGATCGGATATAAATATTTGCAATATTTTCATCGGATATAAATATTTGCATTTCCAATACAAAGGATAAACATAAACATGACAGTTTCTGACAAATAAAAATACTTGTACAACTGTTCCATTTTATTCGATTTCAAAATAATTTTTCCAGTACTCGTTAAGAAATAAATTGTTCGGATCAAACTTCTTTCGCATTTTCAACCAGTCATCTAATTTGCTATACAGACTTTTCAAGTAAGCAAGATTGTATGTGACGCTATCGTTTACCTTTTCACCAGCATTTGGCATTAACTTTCCCCAATGCAATCGACTTTTAGAATTCAAAAGTGTTTTCCAAAAATGTTGATAAAACTTCCGCACATCACCGTAATTATATTTGAACCAAAACGCGTCAACTCTTATGCAATCTCTATCGTGAGACATACTCAGCCAAAATGGTGATTTTTTTGCACTATATATTTCGGTTGCAAAGTTACCAGCAGCTTTTGGATCTTTAAACATTTCTTGCAATCTATTTATGACATCACTGGAATCCTCTACTGGCAGCCATATCTCTGTGAATTGGACAGGAAAGACGTTATCTGTAGGAACTTTGTTATCTTGCGGCAAAATCTTGTAGCAATAATCTCGAAAAAAAGAGTTGTCCTCGTTTTTCAAAAACAGGTCAAGAAGACCTTCTATGATATCCAGATCAATCTTAGACAACTCTTTCTTTTCCAAAAGAGCGCTTGTAAAACATAAGATCGTGCTTGCACCTAAAGCTACTAGTCTATTAGACATCGAATCCTGGTATGGTACAACCTTACCACCAACCGGAACTCGTTTAGCAGCCCATTCCGTCACTTTATTTACTCCTTGTTGAGGAAACCAATTTGCACGAAAGTATTCCTGGTTTTTCAACGTGTTTTCAATATTTTTTGGATCGATCTCGGAGCCATCGAAAGGTTTTGTTTCCTGTGTACCTTGAACATAGAATGTTTCTGGTAACTGTAAAGTGACGTATGTAATTACGCCAAATAAACCCATCGATACACCAACAGCACACCATTCATCTGAACCATTTTTAGCAAGCACCTCGTTACCATTCCCATCGATAAATTCAATATCGCCAATACAATCAGCAAAGCCGTGTTGTACGCTTCCTCCAGCAGATCCAGTTGATAGAAAACCTCCAACTGTTTGATATATGATCCCTCCAGTGATTGGTAATGCATATCCTTGACTGTTGATTTGATGCGCCAAACTGTTAGCAGAGTCTGAAGACGGATCGTCAGGATCGACACCAATGTTACAACCAGCACCAACACGAACCTCTAGATATTTCTTTCCAGTTTTTGGATCAACATGTTCCTGTCGTTTTGTTACACCTCTCAAATCACCTTCTAGCTTCAGTGTGATTCCATTTTCTGGGAAGATACTTTCCACGACAGAATGTGTTGATCCTACAACACGTATGGTTTTCTTTCCTTTCTTGGCCTTTGTGATCATTTGTTTTACTTCCTGAACTGTGTTGACAACAGTAAAAGGATGAATGTCAGATTCTATTGGTACAGTTATGTCCTTTCTGTCATTTTTCAAGAGGTGATACACATATTGGAGCAATTGATCATCCATATTAGATGCCATTTTTAGTAAGATGTGATGATAAGTTTCAGATATAGTTACTACTTATACGGTCACCATTTAGTTTCAATTTCAGTTTCAACAATGTATTTTGTTTGAATTGTGAATCCTGTCATTTTTATCTAAGTATATATATGTATGTAGATAAAATAAGATAGACGCTGTATTTTCCGATATGTGGTTATACATGGTTATTCAAGTTATACATTGTTGTTTCATCTTTTGCTGTGATTTAATATTTAATTTATACCAATTTATCTTTTTCAATTCAATAAATAATAAAAAATTTTAATTAATAAGAAATTTCAGAACCATTTGAACCACTAACCATGGTAACCATTCAAATATTATGGCTCATTAGTTACATTTCAAAAGTCGTTCCTCGAGTAGAATTTCTACCACACATTCACCTGCTACCACTAAGTAAACATTTTTAATAATTAAGAGACAGAGAGAGAGAGAGACCACTGTCCAGACACTGTCCAGTCTGTTTTTTTGTTTCCTTCAAATAGCAGGAATGTGTGGTATAATCGAACTATTTGTTCAAAATATTTTGAAATCAATGGAAGTTGAAATAGAACAGACGTGAAAAACCAAAAAGTTTCATGTATTTTGTATTTAGGTGGTAACTCATCTAAAATGTAAAGAAAATGAGAAGTAAGATTTTACGTTTGGAAGACCATATACAGTTATGAGAAAGTTTTTCAGATGATTTTTTTGTCTTGCTGTTCACCACAAGTGTTCCAAATGCAAATGAGCATAAATATAAGCAGGATTTCCACACGCGTTGATCGTGCACGTTGATTGATGCCCTTTGAGTGCAATACCTTCCACCAAATCGGTTTTTTTCGTTTCAAAAGTTGTGGACGGGCTTGAAAACCCAAAAGGCTCTCGAAATTTCTGTTAATTTTTAAAAACGTGAATTTCTCAGAAGTTGTATTTCTCACTCCCTGGGAAAGATACCTTAGGAAATATTGGTGGAATTGAGTTGCTTCCTTTCATAAATATTCTTCGCAGTTGCCGCTATGCAATGAGCGGAACGATTTTTTTAGGATCGATTATCCAGCCGTATGGTGGGTCGTCAAATCTGCCCAAAATTGACCAATTTCACCAAATTCTAAATTTAATAGTCCTAATTTTCTTAAAATGGATTATTGGGCAAATTTTCGTCGCTCATTGCACTCTTCGGCCTCTTATTGGTCAGCGCAGAAAGCAGCTGATCTTTCATTAGCGTTTGTACGTCCGTCCCTCCGTCCGTCCGTCCGTATAAAATGGCTGATAAGAGGTAGAGCATAAGAAACTTTTTGAAGACTACCTTTTGAGTAGCAAAATCAATTCTACTGTCATAAATCGAGATAATTTAGATAGTCAGGGTGGTCAAAAAAATTGTTTATGTTTGCAAATGATGTGGGCATTCTAAAGACAACGGGAAACACTTCTATAAAGCTTAAGAAATATAAAAAATCTTGCTGGCTATCATGAATTTCCTTTACAGCTTTGTCCCAGTCAAAAAAATAATATACCTCGAACGCCAGAATCTGGCACAGATCAGTCCGCCATGATTATGTCTTCTGGGAAAGAAAATCGAATGTTTTTATATTTTAACAGGGAGTAATTATGTGGTCTTATATGGTAAATTCAATAGCAATTCAATAATAACAAGAGCCCAGTGGTCTAAAGGTCAGCGGCGCGCGGTCATTAAATTTGACTGATGCTTCTTCCTTGTGGGTGAACAATTTTACAGACGGGACGCGTCGTATAGTAACCCCATAGCCTGCGCTAACTAACTGGTTTCAATAGTGTAAGCTAAAGAACCTTATATGGAAAAGTTTTTCCCGCATTTTCGGAAACAGATCATATGAGCTTTGGGCAACGATGGAAGGAAAATCAAACAAACGAAGTGAGTAAATTATCTAGTTGTGAAAAGATTTAAAACGAAATTCTCGTTTGAGTAAACTGTTTTCCTCGCATGTATTGTCAGGTATTAGCTTCTGCAATTATATTTTTAGGCATATTCCATGATTTTTAATTTTCAGATTAGGGACAAATTTTTGAAAATTGAGAAAATCCTTTTCTCTTAAAATGCATATAATGAAAAGGAATTTTTCTTACTAGAATTGGATGAGAATGTGGTGGATGGTTATGTTCTTGCTATAAGTCCATTGAAAGTAAGCAAGAGTGCTAGACAATATTTTAATATGGATTTAGCCACACAAAATGACATTAAAAATGTGGTTTGTTTTTCTCCGGGAAAGAGAAAATTGTTTTCTGAGTTAAGTGGTACTTCCAAAGGATGTCAAATAAATAATGCTGGTCTATCAGATGATGAAAAAACTTTATTTATTTCAAATTATACTACTGTCAAAAGTAAGGACTTGGGGTATAGTTGCACAGCTACTTACGAGTTGATTAACACCATTATAAATGAGACATGCATTAATTCCCAAGTCAATGTAAAAGGTATTCTCCATTTATATGCCAGTAGAATGATAGATGTCAATGGTGAGAGTGTTCCAATCAGAGAAGGGTTCATTTCGGATTCTACTGGATGCATTAAGATCACACTGTGGCGTGAATACACAGAAATGGTGTCGGGGACGACTTATGATCTTGTGCGTTTAACGAAAATTAAGTATGGGAACACTGAACGACTTCAGACATCACATAACACAGGCTTCAAAATCAGTGATGAACAGCTGGAGGACTCAGTTCAACCAGAAATTGAAATGCCGTCTGTACTCAGTAATTGTGTGGTTCCGGGAGTAGATCAAGATACCGCCCATGCATGTGCAGTTTGTCATAAACCGGCCAACATAGAGATAACGTCTACGCTTTACACATGCACTCATTGCACAAAAGTAATGTTGACTAAAAACTTAGCCAAGAAAATTTCAAGAAAAGCACTATTCCGTAGTGTTGACAAAATTAAGCAAGAGGTCACTTGTTCGTTGGAAGTTTTGTCAGAATGCTTCCCTAGCAAAAACATTGCTTCGATGGATGATCAACAAATCTCTTTGTTACTTTTGACACATAATTTTGATGTCCAGTATGATTCAGAATCGAATGTTGCAATCCAACTCACTGCACTTTGATTCCATGTAAATTAATTCTGACTTTTCTGTTGGTTTCACATTGACTTTGATCCTTGTGTACGTTTCATTGATTTATTAGTAGTAAAATATATGAACGTTTTGTTAGGAAATGTATTTATCAGCTTCCTAAATTTTGTTGATTTGAGTGAGTGTGAACCTTTTGTGTGAGTTGTGAATTGTAACACTGATAACTTCATTCTGACCCAGTAATTATATTTTGATTTCATCAAATCAAAATCAGTTCTTTGATAAACCACCAAGCCTCACTTTCTTGTTCATAGCATATGTTTATCTTTGGAAAACATACGATTTTCTGTTGTGTTCATTATATGAAAAGATGTTCTTTGTTTACTTTACTTTGTTCTGCATAACACATTGACTTCAGGAAGCGAACCTGGAAACTGAAACCACCAAGCTTCACTTTCTTGTTTATAGCATGTATTTATATATATTTGGAAAACATACGATTTTTAACTTTAGTGTTCTTTGTATGAAAAGATGTTCTTCATTTAGTTTACTTTGATCTGCATACCACATTACCAGCATGGTGTTTCCCTGGGGGTAGTAAGTGAGATGTAAGATTTTTACAGTCTTTAATTTCTCCACTTCTGTCACTTTCTAACCTGTGTTTGTTCCCCGCAAATCTTGACGGAAAATTAAATCACGAAATGGTGAACGGATTTGAAAGCAATGTTCCAACGGTTCCAAGAAAATATGTCCGCTAACGAGGTGTTTGCTACATAGCATTTCCACTATCATCGTTAGTCGAAATCATGCAGTAGACTTTGTTGATCAATACTTTGTTAAACCTTAAATTTTTTAAGAAACATTTCATGACAAAGAAAATTTGAGCCCGCCTTTCATATGTGTTTTTATAAACAAAGACCTTTTTTCAGATTTTAGATTTTTGCGGGAAAAAGGGCAAAGTCACAAAAATTAATTCTGCAAAAATTTCTTTCGCATCATTTTCTACCCGCAAAAAATTTGTTCCCCTAAGGTAACCTACAGCATGTGAGGCGTCTGTTGCCACAATTTTACTAAAGCTGTGTTTCATATTGATATAAAAGCAATTAATAATTATTAGTGAATTGTGGCCAACTTGACTTTTATTGCTTCATGATCAGAAAAGTAAAGACAATGCCTTAAAACGTTGACATTAATTTGATTCATTAAACTTTTATGAACGTAAATGTGATCAATCAAGGAACCAGAGATATGTGTGGGAACATCAACAACCATATCATAATCAACAAGAAACTGGCATAAAAAATTACATTCGTCCTTACAAAAGTCAATATTGAAGTCGCCTAGAATGATATGTACTAAGTCAACCTTACTTTGTAGATGTTCTATCATGTACAAAAAGTTATTACGCTGTAGTTGATTTTGTCTATAGAGCAGGAGAAAGTTAAGGGGCATATCTAAAATACAAGACCTTGCTAACGTTATTAATGACCCTCCAGGAATGGCATCTGTGTTTGCGATTGAAATATCATCTCGATATGCTATTGCTATATTTGAATATTTATGAGGGCTCAATGAATTAGTAATAAGGTACAACGGGGTCAATGTGTCTCTGATAGATGATGTGTCAGAATCTAGAGTCAATTGCGTTTCTGTCAAAAACAATAAATGGCTTTCCATCAAAACTCTGTCATATTTTATATCCACAGCATGTTTTTGAAGTGATCGTGTATTTAGAAGAGAAAAGGTCAACGATGAACCTTCTGACATATCATTCTGTGCAACATATAACTCAGCGTTTTTTCTCATATAATCGTATTCATCAGAAGCTCTTTGATCAAACCTCACAGAATTTGTATTAAGTGTTCCAGTAAGATAAAGTCCTTGTAATGAAGTAACACGACTTAAAGCAACATATACTTGACCATTGTTGAATCGTTTCTGTTTCAAAAGCTTAAAATTAAACACGATTTTTGGAAAAGTTTTCCCCTGTACTTTGTGAACTGTGCATGCCCATGAAAGAACTAAAGGAAATTGCAGTCGTTTGATACTGGGTGAGGAAGGTCTATTCTTTTTTATTCTGATCTCCTTTTCGACTCTTTCAATCGGTACTAATTTATGTGTACGACTAAAACTATCTGAGTTTATTGCTTTTAAACCTACACCGTCTTCTTCCATCTTTAAGTATATTTTTTTGACAACCCCTCTATGATCATATTTTATATGATAAATGGTTCCGATTTGCCCATTACATAATTTATCTTCTACATCTATATTGGCAGTTAACATTACCTTTGCATTTGGTTTAATAATCAATTTATAGGCTAGACCACCAGTGTCCATTTGACTTCGTTGATATATTCTATCTAAGACGGAATCCGTTATATCTGGAGGTAACTTCTCATGGGCTATGATTTCTATTTCGTTTCCAGGAAGTTCGTCTAATTTACGCTTGTTATGATCGTTAACTAAAGCGTTTTCTGCCCATATATGAATGGCATCGTGTGGATAATTTGGGTCATTAATATTTATAAATCTGCTCCTTAAAATGTCAGCATCATTCTGTGATAATTCTCCTTTTCTTATGTTATTCAGTAAAGAGATAAATAATTGATCCCCTCTTTGTCTCATTACTTCAGTCAACTCTGCAATTTTAAAATATCTCCAACAGTGTGCTATATTCAACATTTGATCACTAAATTGTGCGTAAACAGGTCTCTGTTGAATCGGAGGCAATTGAAAAAAGTCACCACAAGCAATTATCGATATACCAGCAAATGGAACATCATCAGTGCTTCCAAAAATTTCACAAAGTCTTTGGTGAATGTAAAGTAGGAGTTGATTGGAAACCATTGAAATTTCGTCAATTATGATGATCAATAGCTCAGAAAATCTTTGTCTAAGTGAACTGAGTTTTTTATCACTAAGTTTAGAAACACATTTTCCAGACGACCGATCTGGTAGAATACCTAAAGTCGAATGAATAGTTAAACCATCGACATTAACTGCTGCCACTCCTGTTGGCGCAAGCATAAGCAGTCTTTCTTTATTTGCACCCCTTACTCCATATGTCAATGATTTTTGCAAGTAATATTTTATTGTTGTCAGTAAATGTGATTTCCCACATCCTGCACTTCCGGTAAGAAATATATGAAATGGCTCTGGCTTGGATGATGGATTCTTTTTGGATAACTGTATTGTGCTACGTGTCCACTTCAAAATAACATTAAAAATGTCCCTTTGTTTTTCATTTAAAGAGCGAATTCTTTCGTTCAGATCATCATCTGATATTAAAGGTGTAAGAGTTTGAATCGAAGCTCCACCATGATATTCATGTTCATGTTCATCCTCATCATCCTGACTTTGCTCGTTTTCGGCATTTCTTTCTCTTACTTCATCGTTTTCTTGCTCTCCGTAAGGGTCTAAACCACTAGCTTTTTCGTTAAATCGAATAAATGCTTCATTAACCACTTCTCCAAATGGCTCACAGCATTTCTTATTGTCGTTAATTGTTTCCATCACCCGTGGTTCTAATAATTTTTCTGAGTAAGTTCCCGATGTCGTGCCTTTAAGTTCTTCTTCATTTCGAAACGGATAAAACATAAATAATATGTGATGGGCATAAGCTTCTGGCTTTTTTATTCTATTTGGAACATGGTAGCGTAAAACACAATTCGTTTTTCTCAATTTAACATATTCCTTACCGGACATCAGGGGAACTGACTTTGGTAGTGCAGAGTCATCATTTTCTGAAATAATTTCATCAAGGATTTCTGGTTGAGAATCATTTTCTTCGTGGCTTTTTTTAACAGAGTCAACGTAGTAGTTTGATAGGAATTGAGCATAACATAAAGAATCCAGTGCAGCATATTTACCTTTTTTGTAAGATTTATTTGGACGGTCTAAATAACGATCTAACATATTCTTTTTAAAAATATTTGTGTCTTGTTCTGGCATGTTCATAATTTCCTCTTCAGTTTTGCACACTCGGTAGCGATTTTCTGGGAGGTTGCTATTTGCAAATATAACTGCAGGTGATGTTTTGCGTAACCATATTTCCGGAAGTACGATGGAAACTGCCTCCTGAATAGACATTTCTCTATGAGTTCGATATGCTTTAGAAATAGATTTCATCCTTTCTTGAACAGTTTTTCCGGATTCATAAGCTTCTTTAGCTGCCTGTTTCATTGCTTCTGATGATTCATCTTCTGTTTTCGATAGATACGCACACATATAAGCCACTGCCTTATAGTAATCCAACACAGGTTGAATATCTAGGTTAGCTTCCCAAGCAAGCAGTCCCTTTTCAAAGTAATTATTGGTAAAGCATGATTTAGATGAACGTTTAAAGTGAATTTGATAACTGTTATCTGACGATATCGAAAGATATTTATAGTATAACTAGTATCCCGTGTAAAAATTTTTTACAGTTCACTCAGTAGGTAGAAGAAAACAAAAAAAGATGGTGTTTCAGGAAACATGTAACAGCTTCTCTGGACAAACCATAGAATATTTTTACACACAGTGAGTCTAATCCTTGCCATACAAATTGTAGATAATCTCACATGGAACTGACACTTTCAGAAAAAAACTAATTAGTTTCGCTATGATACAATCCAATAGAAACTCCATTGCAGTGTTATTTATTATGAATGAAACTTTATAAAAGGAGCATTTTGGGAACAAATTTGTGTTTTTAATAGGTGGATGATAGAGAGTCGATTTAAAAAATGGTATAAATTCGATGAGTTTAGATATTTCAAAAAATCTGCTTTTCGCTTTTTCCTTATATTTTTCACGCTCTTGGGAATTAAACAACGGTGGAGAGCAATAAAGCGAATCAGTGAATAAGAGCATAACCCTCGCATTCTGTATGTTTTCCCGAATGAGTGAAACCGCGATGTATCTATACAGATTCCCTTAGGCCCTTATAGATGAGTCGAAAAAAGATCTTGCGTATTCAGGTCAGTTAAGGATTATGATAAGGGTAAGGATTGATTAGCAAGAGACAGAATATAAATATATAGGGCAATGTTTCGATTTTTTAAACTATTTTTTTATTACATATTCATTCGTTACATATATACTTTCCAGCGGAGATTTACCGGACACATAAAAAGGCCAAACTATATAATTTTCGACCATAAACAGGACCAATGATTATAAAGTCCTGGATAGTTTCACCAGCGATTGTTGCACGTAACTACAAAAGAGTTCATCCATTATTAACCATAACCATCAAAAAGCGTTTCTGGTTTTTCCTTTCAAACATGCTCTTCCAATGCTCACATTTACTGAATTAACTGTCATGGGCTTCTTTTAATCCAATCATTTTCGCTTTTTTTGTTTCTTGTTTGTAAAATGATTACGTACCATGTTCAGCGATTGTATGAAGAATGTTTCTTCCTGCATCATCGCTTACTTCTGCATATTCCAAAGAAAATGAGAGCTGAATAAAAGAAAACAAATTTGATCTAAAAATGAATAAATAAGACAATATGTTGTTGAGAGAATATAAGCCTTCTTGCATGCCTAACCGCCATTATGTCAATGAAGTATAGCGTGTAAAAATCTTTTTGCAGGTTCATTTTCTCCATGAGTTACTGCACCCATCACCCTGCTTTTCATCTTTCAAAATATGAAATTGAAAAAAATCAACTAACCTGTTAAGTTCTATAAATAATCATTGCTCACAATTTCCAATAGGGGTGTTTGAAAACTAAAATAAAAGAACTTGATGGTTTCACCTAAAATAAATGAAAATACTCGATTAACCAACATGATCAATACATCCTAAATAACCTGTAAGCTCAATGTCCATAAGGTGCCGATTTAAGTCTGAAATAGAATCACTGCTCGCTTACATAGATTGAATGTTATCAAAGTTCATAGAATGTTTTTGTTCATATTGCAGTGCACATCATCAACTGATTCTTTTGAAACGAAGATATAAATGTGTCATAATTGCATCAATAAATAATAAATGACGTTGACGTGACAATACTGCTGCACAAAGTTGTGAAAAAGGCTGAAACGTCTACACGCCTTTCTTATGTTGTTTCCTAACTAATCATCTATTCTATGAACTTTGATGGGATATAATAACAGTTATTTGATAGGTGAATCACAGAATTAGCTTATTTCCTAATTTACGAAACTTTAAACAATTCCTGAGAACAGACTGACTACGAAAAGTTTGTGAAACTACGAAACTAAAGTAACTATGGAAAGGAAAGTGTGGAGATTGTGATATAACTTCTAAAATATAACTTCTAAAACAATAAATAAACTATAAAAATAAACTATAAAAGTAAACTATAAAAACTATAAACTAATCTGAAACTGCCATGCATTAGTTAATGTTAATTTAAGCAATAAAAGGTAAGTTTCAATTGTATGATAGAATAATGGTAATGATAAATAGAATGAGAATTTTAACAATTTGAAGTAGATTTTAAGGCATGGCAGTTTCATGAGGACCTCGGTTTTCACTCGTAAGCAGTGAAAACCGAGGTTTTTGTGTTATATGTACACTTAATTGATGGTTTCTTTTCACGTTTCTTTTCCCCTGTTTTTCTCCGCCATGAAAACCCATCCCGGTCACGGCCTCCATTTCTTTTCCATACTCTGTAAGCGGTCACAGATTTGGGACCGGGATGGGTCCTGCGATAACGCAGGAAATCGTCAACAGTATCTACAACATTGAAGGAGATCATTTAATATCTTCTTATACTAACTGAAAACATATCAATGATATTCTCAAAAATAATATTACCTTGTTCTCCAACACGTGGCACTAAAATGGAAAAAAAATACAATTAGGAGTTGTGGCAGAGAAAATGGAAGCTGTTATCTAATATTCCCATTTTAAACCATATTACTGATTCAATCACTTTGAGAATTAAAGTTACTTACAACGTTGCGATTGATTGGGAGGTACTAAAACATGCAGAAAAAAAATAAATTAGAAGACGTGACAGAGTACATTGCGGAAATACAATTACAGATTCATTCAGTCATAGTTAAAGTTACTTACATCTTGCTACATCATTTTGTGGTACTTAAACATGCAGAAAGAAAATACAATTAGAAGATGTGACAGAGAAAATAGAAGCTGTTTCTGTGCACAAACCCTATTATAGATTCATTTAGTCATATTTAAATTAACTTACATCTTATTTCATCATTTCGTGGCACTAAAAAATGCAGAAGAAAGTATAATTAGAAAACGTGATAGAGAGAATAGAAGCTGTTTCTATGCACAAACCCTATTACAGATTCATTTAGTCATATTTAAATTAACTTACATCTTATTTCATCATTTTGTGGCACTAAAAAATGCAGAAGAAAGTATAATTAGAAAACGTGAAAGGAATAGAAGCTGCTATCCCATAATCCCATACAAAAAACCTACTACAGATTCATTCTGTTAAATTCAATGTTACTTACCCATCGCTACATCATTTCGCGGCACTAAAAAATGCAGAAAAAAAATTAATTAGAAGTTGTTATCTCATAGTCTCCAAGAAAAATGTAAAAATGAAATGATCTGATCAATATCACAGTATTATCACTGTTATCATTCTACTGCACAAACTGCAAATGAAACTGTAACCAAACCATTTACATAAGTGATACAGTGTTCTTACCAACGACTTCAACTGCATCTATAAAGTAAAATGTAGATTCAAAATATCCTTTTCTTATATATGTCATGTAACAAATTATAATATATGTCAAAAACTAACCTTCTTCTAAAATTAATCTTTCAAATTCTAAAACACAACAGAAACAATATTAATTTTTTATTTCCTTTTGAAATGAACAAAGTAGATAAAATTACTGTCTTACCATCATCAGGCATCGGCTCTCCTGCCATTTTTTATTTTATTTTTTATAATTTCACTAAAATAAAACATTGCAAACAACTGTTAGATTTCTACATTGATAACATGTTGAATGCCCTGACTTTTGGTTCATGAATTGCTTATGAAAGGTTTACGTCATAGCCAATTCATGGTAACGGAGTACACGGCGAGAACGTAAGTCAATGGGACTTGTACTCCACCTAAAAAAACAGTCTACAAAAATGAAGCTGTTGTTTAGGTAAAAATAACAGGTGTTATTTAATGCATAAATAGAAATTATAAGAAAGCTTCCAATTGAAACACACAGAAAACAGAACTGATAACAATTGAGCCAGACAATCTCAACAGTACGAAATTGAGCTACAGGTTAGAAGGTACAACAATCTCAACAGTACCGAATTGTAGACAGCTATCAACTGTAAAGTTAATAGTGGAGCTACTGACACAACAATATCAACAGTGCCCAAATGTAGCATATTAGCCCAACTGTTCTTCCAGCAATGTTTTAAATAATGTTTCAAATAAAATTCGGATTTCCAGAGAGTTTGCATTACAAAATTTACAAAAACACAACAGTGCACACATTTTACTGTAACACTTGTGGAAAGACAACATTCTGAGTATAACACTTACCATTTATATACTTCTGTTTGCTAGTTTCTGCTATTTTGATTTTGACATTTGCGAACGACTTTGCCCTGGAACAGGCAACATATAGCTGACCATGTGAAAAACATGGCCTCTGAAGGTATAAACCTATCTTGTCAAATGTTTGACCTTGACTTTTGTTAATTGTAAAAGAGTATGCTAATCGAAGTGGCAATTGTCTACGTTTCAGAACAAATGGCATACCTGTATCCGATGGAGATAACTGAACTCTCGGAATAAAAATTGTTTCCCCAATTGCTGAGCCTGTCAGAACTTCAGCTTTCACAAAATTTTGAGAAAGTTGCTGAACAGTAAGACGGGTTCCATTACAGAGACCTTTTTTAATATTCAAATTTCTTAAAAGCATAACAATAGCACCAACCTTCAACCGCAAACAATGGGGAGGCATTCCTGATGGTGTGATACTATGTAAAAAATCCATGGGATAATTTGCTTGCTCTTCCTCATTATCACATACAACTTCATCTGCACTGAAGTAACTCACTGCTTCTCCATCCAACCTGTCTAACACCTCGTTGTTAATGATAAGAGACTGATCATTTGTTGGTGTTAAAATGGCTGTTGTGGCATACTGGTCAGGATCTAATTCATCATACATTGCTGAAATCAGTGAAGCATTTTGTGCAATGACGCAGCAGGCAGGAACTTCAACCGCATCTTTAGCTGGGTCTTCCTGTTTGGTTGGTAGCTCACCATTACCAAGTTGTAGGAGCCACTCACAAAATTGTTGTTCTTCTGGTCTTGCTCGCATATTTTGTGTTAATGAGAACTTTGACACAGATACCCAAAGTGGAGAACTGGTCAAACAGACTTCAATAATATCTGTAGGTTTGGCTTTCTTGACGACGGGCAAACATTGACGAAAATCTCCACCCCATAAAAGGATTTTACCACCAAAGGGTGCTTGATTGTTGCATATGTCTTGAAGCAATCTATCTACTGCATGAAAGATATGTGTTGAAACCATTGTTGCCTCATCTATGAGGAAAAGGTCAACATTACGAAGAAAATCTCCTTGTTTTGAAGTTGGTGTAACATTGCAGACACTGTTTTCTACAACAGGCACAGGGAGTCTAAATAATGAATGTAGAGTGGAACCATTAGTAAGTAACGTAGCTGCAATTCCTGTAAATGCTGCGGTAGCTACGTTCCAACCATGACTTTTAACTGCTGATATAATATAGTTATACGTGAATGTCTTACCTGTTCCAGCTGGACCATCAAGGTAAAACAACCGATTTGTTTGGTGAACACCATTTCGAACATTTGAAACTGCAGACAATATTGCATCTGCAATTGCTGCCTGTTGTTCATTAAGTTGTGGTCTTACCTGAATCACCTGCTCATGGTAAATATTTAAATTAACCTCTTCCTCAACTGGTTGTTCAACCAACTCTGGAAGATCAAAATGTGTTAAACTCATACCGAACTGTCTTAGAACATCATTGATGTATCCTAAAACGTTTTGTTCAGCTTCAGCTTCAGTCATTACACGAATGTGATCCTCACACATTTGATCTTTAAACACATTCCACAATTCCAAAGGATTAGATGGTTCACAGTGGGTCAATATTGTGGCAAATAGTTGTCTCAATTGATGTGGCATTTGAAATGTAGCTGCCTCTTCCATTGTATTTCTCCATTCTTCATCATCCTGAAGGAGATTTCTGGCCAAACACGCTTCCCTGAAAGTATTATAAACAACACCATTAAATGTTCGTAAATTATCAAATGATATTGCTCCTGGAACATGTAACAATAAGACCCGAAGAAAAAATCTTTCCCCTTCAGTCGGTCTAGCATTATACAACCGAGAAACAATGGGTTTTTGAACTTTACTTCTCTTTTTCCATTTTCCGTCTTTAGTATTAAAAGTGTAATGGTATGGTATATCCATATACAGATATTGTCTTGCTTCTGGATTTTCTTCGTTGAGTTTGAACCAAGCTGTCAAATGAGTATTTTTTAATAATCCTCTTTCAACAGCTGCTTCCTCCTGACCTGGCCTGAAATATGTTTGCTGAAGGTTAGGTAAATGGACAGCCAATCGCTTGATGCAGTGAGATTTGTCATGCATTGGAAACTCAAAAAGTCTCCACAAAGCTTCTGGTGCACTTACATAGCGAGCATCTAAAAAAGTTTTAATTTCATCATATTGCAGTGTTTCGTTAATTACAACATGAGCCCTGTCATGACCTTTGTACACATATTTAAACAAATACTTAACACTTTTAATAGAAGTACATGCTTCCATGTTGATGTGTGCATTATATTTTTTTGACAACCAAGGACAGTATGGTACTACCCAACGGTTATCAAGATCCACGTTCTTTACCCTAACTGTTCGACCATCATTTCGTCGACGATAGATGGGATATCCATTGACATTCATCTGTGTTGCATCACAAAAAGATTTAGGAAAGTTTTTTGTACAATTTCCATCGTCATCCATGCAAACAGCATTTGCATTACAGTTACCACAGGGTCCATGTATCATGCAGGTTTTGATGATATTAAACAACTCAGGTTCCAATTCTTGATCTGGAATTTCTGCACAAATTAAGTCATCTACATCGTGTGCATTCTGTAGTTTGTCTTCCTGGGCTAAATGAATCAAAATATGTGCATGAGGTAAAGACCTTTTTTGAAATTCAATCACATACAAATGGGAAATTGTTTTCCCCAAAACACCATGTTTATTGATATCAATTAAAAGGGCTTTCAATTTTAAATTAAAAACACGGGCAACCAAATCAGGTCGAAAATGTGCGGGCTCATTATCTAAATTTTCAGTTATTTCCTTCCACTTTGGATTGCAAGTGACGGTGCAAAATAAATCTGGTTTCCCCATCTTGGTCACCACAGCCATTGCATCTTGATAATTTTGTTGCATGGCACGGGGACTACCCTGAAAAGAAGATGGTAATATCACAGGTCTACCAGCATTAAGCCCTTCATTTTCAGCAACGTTAGCCAAGTGATCAATCAATCCACGATACTGTTCCACGCGCAGAGCTGATTGATTGTGACGAATATAACTCAAACGATCTGCTTCAACTCTACAGTAATTATCAACAGCAAACTGTTGAAATAACTTCTTACCTTTCAAGATAGGGTTGAAAACATTTCTGAAAGCAAACCTATACGTATAATACTGCAACATGGTTAAGCGGCTTCTAGTGGCAGTTGCATGCTCAGCAACATGGTTCATGTCAATTGCCCAACCACTTTCCCCTCTTGGAAAAAAAACAGGATAAACCATAGGATCCACATGTGGTGAGTTTGATCGCATGTCCTGTAATGGCTGATCTCGAGGATAAATAACTATATCTCTGGCCAAAGGTGGTGCACCGTCATCACCAACAAAGATAGCTGCAACTTCTTCATGGAGAGGCAAATTATATCGCCGTCGATCGCCACCAACTCTCAGATGCATTTTGACCTATAAAAATATATACACATTGTATGGCTTGACATATTTAAATGTATCAAACACAAAAATCTGAATTTTATTATAAACCTGTGAGGGTAGACGATTTTCAAGTTCGGCTAGTTGTTGCTCTTCAGCTTCAACCTCTCCCATGTATTTATAGGCTGCAGCATAAGGACTCTCCCTGATAATTATATTTTGTAATGTTTCCATTACTTCGGGCAAACAATCTTGATTTTCTGGTCTTGCCATTCGATGGTTAAATGCTTCAACACCGTCATGGATATACAACTGGCCATAGCAAGGAGGGATACCTTGCTGCGGATGCAGATTACCTGTTCTATGACATACTTGACCATTTATACGAAAGACTGGAGGTCCACGGCCTACAGGTGTAGCCAGTTTAGCACCCATTGATGCAAATGCTACAGAACTATTAAATTTCCGAATGTTTTCTTGGAAATTTGTAGCCTGTATGGTATTACCTACTAAGAGATCCTTAAGGTCATTTGGATAAATGAAGTCATCAAGATGAACCTTGCCATTGTGACAACATTTAAAACAATCTTCCTCAACAAATTTTAAGGCTGCACAGAAAGTACATACCTGATTCATGGCACCCAAATAATGTTCTTCTGGGAGATTTTGAGGCCGTCGGGCAACACGAAACAAAATAAGCAATGCACGTGGAGCTCTCCTCCTAATACGGCGTGGGACAGCAATATGTCTTTGGGGTTGCACGTTATACTGTATGGGCTGTAAAACTAAATTATCAACCCTATTTCCTATTTGGTTAGCATCATTATTAATATCATGATGGCGCGCATCAGCAACATCTTCATGTTCAAATCTACGCTGAAGAACAGACCGCGCCTGCTGCTGAATTTGTGGCTGTAAAACAAATTGACCACCTCTAAAAACTGCATGAAATGCTGAAAACATAATACTTAGGTACCTCAAAAATGCTCCCAAACTGTGTTAGATAAGGTTGAAACCTGTAAAAAAAAATGAACGGTATGATCTCCCCAAAATATCTATAGCTATATATGCTCTTAAAATAAAATAAATTATAAACCTACTGTTTAAACCTTTTACTATCTTCTTATACTAAGCTCTCCCGTCGCACTTCTCATGTCTATGGAAGGTAAAAAAAGTAAATAAACGCTATGTAGCCTAGCCTATATATATATAGCTATGATATTCATCGGTGGTGTTGGCTATATTCATATTCTAGCTATTACTAAAATCTGATATTACAAACCTTTATTAAACTTTTCTTTTTGTAATTCTCTTCTTATCTCTTTGTGTACTCTACCACTTCTAAATAATAATTGGAAAAAACATGTTTTGAAAACTGCAGGCGTTTTATCGTACACCATTTTACTACCATTGTTTACATCCAAGTGATCAAGTCAAGATCTTTCGCTTTCGATTGCCTCAATAAAAACTTACTTTTCTAAAACTTTTTACTTCGCTCGTAAACACCAGGTTCGCTGTTGTTTTCTTCGTGAACTGAATTTCTTTTTGTTTTAATTTTGTTGTCAATAGAGTCGACGTTCGAATGTCGTTCGAAATTCCATATATGGAAACAAAAACAATGGGAATGAGTTTCATATGCTAATACGGAAAAAACAAATATATCCATTGACGAACTTCCCGAGATATTTTACTTAACTATTTATCTGAAACGTTGATACGTACGAAAAAAGTATAAGAAACTGATAAATTTTAAAAAGGTAAAATAAAGGTATTTCTCAGAAATAGGTAAAAAAATCTCTTTTCTTTCTCTTTTGAAACAAATGACCATTAAATTTTGTTTATCAATTCTTTTATCAATATTTTTAATGTTGTACAGGATCACTTCATTTCTTTTTTTTTTTTATGTATTCTGTAAGTGGAAAGTATATAGTTGAAACTGTTCTAGGAATAGAAACATACATCTTAACCTTCAACATTACATATAAGTCGTTGATATGTAAAACTATTCTTCGTAAAAAAAAAAATGTTTTTCTATGCATGTTTCTTATTAATACTTCGGTTTAAAAAATGTAAACAAACGCTTCTTTTTTCTTCAAACGACTATTTTTCATTCGTTGTCAATAGCTGCTACGTTCGATTGTAATTCGAAGTCTCCGCCTGAGATGCTATATCATGTCTTCCCTAACGTATTTCATATCATAAAACAATTATAAGCACTAAACCGGAGTGCCTTATACTAATACGGAAAAAACATAAACAAATATCCATTGACGAACTTCCCGAGAAAATTTTCCGAAAGTTCTTTCTTTCAAAGTTAGGTAAGAAAAAAGCAAGATTGCGTATTAGTATAAGAAGATTCTTTCTCGATATTTAATTCCGTTAAGATTGTGTCAATCGACTTCGGTTCCCTATAATCATCTTTTGTTGGATCACTAATATTATTATGTTTGGGATTTAAGTAATTGTCAATATATCGCTTGACCTTATCCAGAAGGTTTTTCCTTTCCATTAAGATTTTGGTTTTATCTTTTTGAGAAATCTCACCTAAAGGTTCTGCAATAACTGTTCTTTCGCAAAAGAACTTACCAAATGAATATCTGCAATCAATATTTTTGTATTTTCGACATGATTTGGAATGATGATGCGTCTGAAAAGTTTTAACTAGGGTATGCAGTTCGTCATTTCCCTTGTCAGGTAGTTCGCATTTTATAGCATTATCTACAAATGCAACATAATCTTCTTTTGTATCTGCGGAAAGTTTTGGTGCATTCTCAACCCAAAGTAAAGAATGGATATGGGGGCTACCGCGTACTTGGAATTCTACTCTAATGGCATAATGTATCACTTTACCTAGAGACCCGTTGTTGACAATATATTTAAAAAAGTTTTCCACTCGATATTGAAAATGCCTAGCTAGCAAAACTGGATTGGATTGAAGAATTTTCGTTCTCTCCATATAATTCATGCTTTCCACTTCAGCTTTCGTTACGTTCGTTCCATTCAGTTTTTGAATGATCTCAACTAATTCATCCCAGCGCAAATCGGCGCACGACAGAGTCATGAAGTAGGTTGGTAAACCAAGTTGCTTAACCATTGCAAGAACCTCGAAGAGAAATCTTTTCCAATATGCTGGAGTCCCTTTCAAGTTATTCATAAAGTTAAAAGCATCGTCAGTTGCGACGAGACCTCTAATAGTTTCTTTGAAGTTTTGTGAAAGGCTGCCTGCTGTTAAACTTTCTGCTTTGATTTTTTTGAGTGCAGTATTAATGCAGTTATTGAGATTCAGATGTTGCATCACTGCCTGTGCATAGAAAATATAATCAGGATTGGATGCAAATTTCTGTGTATAGTTGAGAAGCCTCTGATTGAAATATTTACAAGGACTTAACTTAACACTTCTTTCATGAGTATATCCAAATTGACCTGTAGGAAATAGATACGGATGAGCAAGCATTTCACAGTTTTCATCACAAATCAAAGGTATGGGTTCTTTATTTTCGCCAGGAGCGATTGTTATGTTAGAATCATCCACTATATTAAATGATAGTTCTGGAACATACGCTGTTTCATAGGCTCCTACCCGAAAGTCATCCAGTGGATTAGAATCTTCTTGCTCCAGTTCATCCTTAACTTCACCAATATCTGCCTCGTTTACAAAATGGATCTCATTCTGATCATCATCTTCAGTATTGTTAATGATATTAACCCAGCAAGTCGGCATATTTTCAATATTGATTTGAATATTGGCATATAAAGGATTAAAGGTTTTCAGGTACATCAAAACTTCATTAACAAAGTTGGGGCGAACGGGCTCAAAATAAACATTTGATTTAAAGCTCATTTTCTTTTTAAGAGCAACTCTTACTACTCCATTGTTATCCATCCCTCGTGGGAGAATGTTACAAATGTCATCTGAATTTATTGGCACATTACAAATTGCGCCTCTCATTTTAGGTGCTTGGCCTTTACTCATTATTGTCACCTTCTTGAATAATATCCGTTTAGAAACAATAACCTTTTCTAACTTACGAATATCCGAGAGTTTGTCTGGTAAATCATAAATTTTTAGATCATTACAAACTGCTTGACAGGAAGTTCTTTTTTTCAATACCTTAGAGTGACATGTTTTGCATATGTATTCTTGACCGTCATAACTTGAGGTACGTGATGAAAAGATTGATGTGTCAACGTTTTCATATCTTTTTTCATCAAAGAATTGAACAGAACAGTGATACATGCTTCTGTTACAAACAACACATATGTAATAGGGGCCATTCCGCACCTGGTTCTTGAAAGTCTCGATTACTTTATGATTTGACTTTCTCGCACGATCATTTACGATTTTTTTCTTTTCGTCAGTTAGATTAGCTCGATATGCAGCCACATTTAATTTATTTTTAACCCGTGCTTGCTTCTTCATGTCTTCGCTTAAACTATTTCTTTGTACAGTTTTCCTAAGACGATCTTTATATTTTTTTATTTCATGAGCTTTTGTTCTTTTTGGTTTGGGGTATTCCAAAACACGCTGCTTACGTTTGAAAGCAGAGACCTTTTCTTTTCGAAATTTTTCTTTCAGGGCAGATAGTGAAACCTCTGGTATGACCGCCTTGATATATTGGATGCCGTAGAAAACAAACTCGTTTTGAAATTGATCGAGATAAAAATTTTTAATGTAATTTTCTGCTTCATTAAAAGAATCAAATTTCATAAGAACTGAGGTACCTGAAGGACAACTTAATCCTAGAGTGTCCCGGCCATGTGAATCAGAAACATAAAGATAGTCACCATTCATCATGAAGGATGTACCATATCCAAATGCCACTAACAAACCGCAGTTATAACCCCGCGGGAATGCTAAAAATCTTTGACTGACATGCGACAATTCAGCAGTCAATGACTCGGACTTTTCTATTGCAAACACACTGTTGTCTAGGCGTATTACTGGAGGCAGATCTTCAAAGAAACTCATTTGTAAAACCCAAATTTGTATACGCTTCATTACCAAGCACTAATATCCTGTCCATGTCCCATTGACCCCAATAGCAAGGAGATTTCACCTTCGAATAACATATAGCCATTAAGGCATTGCACATGCATTGACTACCCGCAGATTCACCAAACATGGGGTTACCCTGATTAAATGATCCGCAAACTATTTTTCTTGGAATAGTTGGTCCAGGATTAATTTCGATATCGCCTGATGACAAAAGTATAATGGCGAAATAAAAAGTAACCGTACAGAACCGCACGGGTTTTAATAAGTTTGAGACACCATGACTACGCAATCGAGAACCTATTACCATATTTTTATAAATAGCTCGCAATCCCAGCTGGGCCGATCCGTAAAAGTTACCGATGGTTATACGGTATTCTCCTATGGAAATCATTTTCGGATTATCTAGTAGTTCATATTGAAGTTCTGATTCAAACAGTCAGATTAGTGTCTGAAGAAGTTCAGATAAAATCTGATAAAGTAATCTGGTAATTCTGAGGTCTGGTAGGTAGGTCTGGTAAGTCTGGTAAATCTGGTAAGTCTGGTAAATCTGGTAAGCCTGGTAAATCTGGTAAGCCTGGTAAATCTGGTTATTTCGATAAATCGGACAAGTCCGATAAGGAAGATATCAGGTATCTTCAATGGGGCCTCCAACTGACCTAAAAGATAAAAATAAAAAATTTAAGACACAAATTGACGTATATACGTGACAAATACACCAAATATTTTATGGTAATTCAACACTTGAAAAAGTTAAGTTCCTTATATGTGATTTATAACTTATGAAATTCGGCAAAATTACCTTATTAGTAGCAATTTTCGCACCTACGTACTAATTTTTGCGCAATTTCGCGCAGAGGCCTGACAAATATTTTAGAAAATTATCCCTCGTGCGCGAAACTTAGTACGCCCGAAATAAAAAGACTAGGCTTCTGCGGGGAAATTACAACGCGTGAAAAAAGTTTTCCTTTGTGCACGAAAATTAATACACGCGAAAATTTCAACCAATAAAGTAATTTCAGGAATTTAAGAAATTTTGTTGCTTGGATCAGATTATGTTGATAGGATCACTACAGAATTACATTTATGACTATTGTAAAAAATTTTCGCAGCATTTGCTATCGCGATTTTGCCCCCAAATCGCGAAATTGAACTCCTCCAAATGGAAGGAAAATCTCCAGATCGCAAAAATACTTCCACGAAACTCACAACACTCTAAATTCTGCAAATGTTTTGCTATTTTTTTCCCAAATTTTCCCTTATTGCAAAACATTGCACCAAATATGGTAGTATCCAGACCTTATACAGTCCATATGAGCCCACATTTTGATTGGTTAGTGCAAATACTAACATATTCGGACCCTTAGAACCACATTTTGGTGAAGTGAAAATTCTCATTATTTCTGTGGCTTGCGAAAATTAATTCCGTGGAAATAGCCCAATCGCGAGAATTAATTGCGCGAAATTTGCCGCGAAAATTTCATACAGCGAAAATTTTTTGTAATAAGGTATTCTCTACAGGGACTGTAAGTCATGAATGAAATATAATGAAAATATTAAAAAATTGTTTGCATCATCACTTCCTTGTATATATTCAATTTTGATTTTGAATGGAAACTGAGAAGAATCATTCATCTTTCCTCTTTACTTGATATTGTTACATGTTGTTGAGCACCAGATATATCACAAAGTATTCCAATTATGACAAGTTATTCATTCCACTTTCTGAACACACGTAAGTTTTACTTATATCATTCTCTACCATATCATATCATCAATTGCTTTGTAGTAAATGAATTAAAAACAGATTGTAATCACAAGATAGAAACTTGCCTTTTCTTTGCAAGGAGAGATAAAGGTGAGTGCCTGGTTTAAAAACGTTTATTTCAGAAAAAAATAATTTTCTTTGTTTCTTTTCAGCAACGACCTTTAGCGGGGAAGAAAATTTGGCGGATTTAATTTGGCAGATGCTGAAAAAATATTGTTTTGGTGGATGCCAAAAAACATAATTTTGGCAAGAATTTAATTTGGCGGTTGTCAAAAAAATGAAATATTGGTGAGAATTAAACATGTCGGATGACTAAACTTTTTGCATTTTTTTCAACTATATAAAAAAAGGGTTTTATAATAAACAGATACAAAAGCTGGCAAAAGGAGATCACTATGTTCATGAACATACATTCGTCACCCTATATGAATTTGTTTCTACTGTAAAGGAATGCCATATTTTAAGATAATTAAAAATCTTGGAAAAAATGTTTAAATTTGGCAGGAATTTATGTTGGTGGATGCCCAAACTACGTAACTGGCAGAAACTTAATTTGGCAGACTTTTAGCAAAACTATCAAATCACCCAAATTTTCTTCACGCCAAAATTTGCTCTCTTAAGGTAGCAAAAATACTAATATATTCCCCATAAGTATCTCTGCTGACGTTTTTCTGATGAGATCTATTTCGAAAATTCCATTTTTATTTTGACGAAAGACAAAAGTTTATTCCTAGAGATGAGTTTCTGATGTTAATTACTAGTTAAAGCCCTGTTTAAACTAAAAATTAAACAAACTTCACAAAAATAGATTTCGAGTGCTCATGAGTATTAAATTTTATCATTTTATTGGTCTTAAAATCGCCTTCTGAGAACCGGTTTAACCGACAAAATTTTGAAGTGTGCAGAGAGCATCTAATTGCCAACCAAGATGCGTTCGCATATTCGTAGGAAATTGACTTGATCTATTAGCATTTATGTTGAAACTCAAAGCAATTATCAAGCAAAAAAACACTACTGTTTATAAACATTACGTCACACTTAGAAACTCATCTATGAAATGTAGCAAAAGTTAACCTTAACGTTATCAGCACAACACTTAACTAGTTACGTTGCCAAAACAAGTTTTTCTCTTTATTTGTAAATGATTTATTTATTATAACGTACTATATATATATATATATATAGTACGTTATAATAAATAAATCATTTACATATATATAATATAATATAATATAACAAAAACTTTTGAGAAAACTTTCATTGATTTTCAAGTGAAAAGTTATTATATTAAACAAGAGAAAGTAAAATTTTACTGAGATAAGTCCTTTATCATGTTTGAGATGCTTAGAATTGTTTTTTCATAAAAACATTTTTATTTCCATTTTTCATCATTGTCAAGAGCATAATATATATAATCTTTAGAAGTCTGCTTCCTAGCCATAGATACTTAATGATGTAAATTTGTGGAATTTATTAGAATAAGTGAAGGTTAGGGTCAGGTTTATCCTTAATTCATTATTCACCGAGCATTTACTGACTTGGAAATGACACAAAAAAGATACACATAAAAAAGAATTGCAAACATTCTTACCTTTATGTTTGTTGGAAATTCCTCTCGTAAGTAAATCACTTTTTTAAAAGATTCACAGTTGGTACCGCTAGGTAATGTAAAAATTTAACTGACTGCAAATATGTATGATAACTGGCTGAAAACTTTACTATCGCACTTGGCACTAGAGAGATAGTATCTGGTCTGTCATTAGTTCCCTCTCACGTTTCACTACATTCGAGGCCGCACTGACCTTAATCAAGCTGCTTTGTACAGACTCATCAGTGCACAAATCTGTAAAAAACCACGGTTGAGGAAAAGCCTTATATCCTGGCGTATTGAGGAATCCAGGCTAGAACTGTGGACAAAAAAAGTGGAATTACGGAAAACGTAAATGAAAGATCAGCTGCTATACGCGCTGACCAATGAAGCAAAATTGTAAACTGTTTTAAGAAAAAATCGAATACAAAATCGAACACAATTATAGAATGTCTTAAGAAAATTTAACCTGTTAAATTTGTTTGTAAAGTGCGGATTTTGCAGCTCCTTTACCATGTAACCAAATCTAATCTAATCCAACCGTGGGAACAAGTTTTCTGGTCTTGTTGACCTCGTTGAGCAATGAGCGAAAATAGTAAGGGTCAAGTTTTACGATTAAGTTTATCGCCCAAAAGAAAGCAAACTCTCTGTATTATTCACGATTGGAGGTATCCAGTCAATGAAGAACCTTTGCGAAAAGTCACCGAATATTCTCTTGCAAGACTCAAGGCAGCCAGGCATGTATCCCGTATTATTTTCCTTAATTTTATTGCTCTTCATTTCAAGCCACCTCAAACTTAGGCCCTTTCTCAAGCAAAATAAGAGAAACGGTTTGAGTCTGCATTTCAAGTTAAACAGACTTAAACAGACACATGATTGGGAAAATGGATGACAAACGTTCGTTATTGTTTTTTAGTGGAATAAGAAGAGACAAAACAATCACAGAAACCCTGGAAAAAGAACATATTTCTTAGTTTATTATTTCATCCGAAATGCTACAACAACTACACTCACAAAAAGAGTCTTCAAAAATATACTGCTCAAGCATAAAATACAATCAAAATGAACACGAGGAAAGTGAAAACGCAGAAGAACTTACGACTCAAAGATCGTCAACCCGTAAACGAGACCGCAGAGGTAAGAGACTTCGATATATATACAGTGGTCTCTCTCTCTGTCTCGAACACCCTCTATCTCGAATTTCTCCCTATCTCGAACAATTTTTCCCTTGGACATCTCTGTAGCTCTCAAGCTGATCTCTATCTCGAACTCTCTCTATCTCGAACAAATTCCTTGGTCCCTTAGGAGTTCGAGATAGAGAGAGTCCACTGTATCGTCAATTATTAGCCAGGATTCCCGACTCTTCTCCCAGCTTGATAGATTTCACTTGCTTTTCAAACTCAATCCAGAACTGAGGATTTCAGCTAGTTAATATTTCAATATCTTGCAGTAGTCGTTTTGGGAAAGTTTATC
Source organism: Turritopsis rubra (assembly GCA_039566895.2). Lineage (NCBI taxonomy): Eukaryota > Metazoa > Cnidaria > Hydrozoa > Anthoathecata > Oceaniidae > Turritopsis > Turritopsis rubra. The sequence continues at coordinate 2,160,024 of CM077628.1, forward strand.
CCGTGAAAACATATAGTTTTTTTTTAGTTGCAAAAAATTATCATCGAGAACCGAAAAAGGTTAGAAATTTCTTGCACTGTTAAGTATTTTTAACACTTGTAGGTAAAATCATCGCTGACGAACAATGCTGTATCTGCTACAAGAACAAAACTAAGTCTTCTGGAAACGGATACGAAAATCTTGAAAAGTGCATTACTAAGATGGCAGCTTCAGTTCAATTCAGGAATATGCAATAAAAAAGAATGTAGAGTGTAGAATGGGAACGCATCGTCGCTTTGGAACTCTGTTACCATAGAAGCTGTTATCGTTCTTACACAAGACCTGGAAGAACAATTGCTGATAGAACAAAGTTCCAGGCTGAGGCGTTGGGAAAGATGTTTGCTGTCATCACAGAACGTGTTGTTGGAAACGTGAAGTATTGCAGCAGAAAGAAATGATTTCAGAGTACTACAAGCATTGTGATAACCAAGAAATGGTAGACCCACGAACGTTCCAAAATATAATTAAAGACAAATTCGGGAAGAACATTGGAATCTGGTCACAGAAATACGGTGGAACTTTCCTGTTTGATGAAAGTATATCGAAAGGGGAGATAAATTCAATTTTTGCCCTTAAATTGGAAGTTGAAAGAAACCAAAATAACATTCATGTTAGTCAGAAAGACAAGGTGAAAGACGTGGCGAAAACTATCCGTGGAGAAATAATATCAGCACCATTAACCTATGATAGCTGGTCCCCCACTGCAGATGATTTGATTCTGGAAACAACCACCATTCCGCTTTTTCTCAACCTTTTCTTGACAAATCTGTTGTCATCTAGAAAATCTAGGCAGAAAAAGTACATTGATTATTGGCTCCGATTTGATTTATAACGTGACAAATGCGAAACACAGAACGTCAAAACACGTTTTGCTTCCTTTGTGTACTAAGAGAAAAACGGGATCAAAAGCCTTGATTCGCTGGTTAAACAGGTTTGGCCATTGTATCTCTTACGACGAAGTGTTGTACGTTGAAACATTTTTAGCGAATGAAGAGGCAAAAATCAAACTTTAAAATCCTATTGTCCAACATCTGTTCAACCGTCAACATTTGTGACATTCGTTTGGGACAATAACGACATAAACACGGAAAGCCTAACTGGCATTAGCATGAATTGCACCAACGGCATCATCATTCAACTGAAAACTGAAAGAGAGATTAATGTCTGTGTCAGCGAGACTGCGGAGCGGCCCAGCACGCGGGAAAGGTCGTTTGTCGCTGAACCGTTGCCAATGTTGTCATATATTTCGAAAAAAAGGGAAAACCCAACTCATTTACAAGAATCGCATTTTAACCGCAATTTAACTTTGTCGATTTTCTTCGGGTTTTTCTGAGAAAGCAATCCATAATATTTGAAAATCAGCAGTTAATTCCGAACTGGTCAGGGTTTAATTACCTAATTGAACCTGACCCAAGCAATCGTGTGCATACAGTGACATATTTACCCGCAATAAACGAGTCGCCGACGAAAATGGATACAGTATTAGAAATTTTGATTCAATCCAAATGCAAGGCGAAAGAGATTGGACTCTCGGAAACAGACGTAGTGATGGACCAGGCAATATATGCAAAAGCTGTCGAAATACTACTGAATCCAAGTTACATAAACTTAAAGCGTTTTATTGGGTTAAGAATGGATGCGTTCCACACGGCATGTGTATTTTTGGCTGTCATTGGGAAGAGATTTGCTGATGGAGGATTGAAAGATTGGATTGAGAGCATGTCAAAATTCAGCAGAGAGACCAGAAGAGACCAAAGCAATGGCAGAAATACATGAGAAGTGGAGAAAACAAAACGGATCTAGTTCGCTTCCTGTTAAATGATTGGTCTGATAAAACAAGATACCTCGATAGTTTGGCGAATCGTATGTTATACGTTAATGTGGCAGATTTGTTTTACAGATTAGTTGTCGAAAATGGTCAAGTTCGTTGTACCATTGTGCGTGAGTTGTAAACACACCAAGAAGAGGGTGACACCAAAGTCTTTCTTTGGTGCAAGCATGCCAGTGATGATGCCCTACAGTCATCCTGCATTTAGTGGACAGTGATATTGCATTGTATGCTTTGTATTTCGACTTTTACTGGATACTCGCTTGTACGTGATAATGGGTGCAGCCGAACGGAAAGATTAATTGACGTGCAGTCATTAGCTGCGGCTATTGGCAAAGCATTTGTCTGGCAATTCCGGCATTTCACGCATTCACCGGAAATGACTACACCAGTGCCTTTCATTTCATTGGAAAAGTCAAGGCATTCAAGCTAATGAAAGCATCAACAGAGTTTAAAAAAGTGTTTCGGAAGCTTGATAACTGTTTTACATTTGATTACGGTGCTAGAAACATTTGTGTGTCGCATGTATGGCATAGATGCAGAAAACACCAACGAAGCTCGTTATTTGAAATTTTGCGCAAAGAAGATATCACCGGAACCACAGCAGCTTCCACCCACCAGAGATGCCTTGTTAAATCATTGCAAGAGGAGGGTACCTTACGTTACTGCTGTCATTAAAAGATCGCTTGAACAAAATCCTGTTGTTCTAAATCCTGATGGGTATGGGTGGAAATTGGTAAATGGCGAGTTGAAGGTAGTGTGGCTTTTGAATGACCCAGCACCAAGCGAAATTTTGGAGCTTATATCCTGCCACTGTAAAAAGACGAAATGTCAAAAAGGAAATTGTCTGTGTAGAAGCCATGGCTTGCGATGCACAGATTTATGTTTTTGCTTACTTTGCGAAAATGGAAGTAGCAGTGAAGACGACGACAATGACGAAACAAATAGCAGCAGCGCCGATGAAATTTATGAATCGGCGGAGACGGTCGATGAAGATGATGCGTGATCAGACGATTATATTTCTGATATTGAAGATTTATAAATTATAGTTTGTAAATTATAGCATTTCTTCATTCGAGTTGTGGTCGATACTCATCTAGCATTTAGCCTCATCCCCAGTCTCTTTTCCTCTCACTTTCTTTGTTCAGAAATTAAAACTAACACTCCTTAGAAACTAGAAATGAAGTAGCCAATCACCGAATCGAATCATAAATACTGCGATGGATTTTTTTTACATTTGCACGTTGCCAGTGTTATTGGCATTACGCCCTCTTTCAAGGTTGAAGGTCTTAAAAACGGTTTGAAAAGATTTTGTTGTGTTATGGTGATTCTTATATGTAGCAAATAAGATAAGAATCGTGATAAAAATTTCAATTTGTAATTTCTGGTTACCTGAATGCCTATTTAGTACAACGCCCATTTGAGAGCGTTAATTCAATATTAAAGCAACTGGGTGCGTCTATGAAGGAATTTCAGAAAGTCCAGCAAGTATCAATCAAAGAGAGTCTTTTTAGCATGGATTGCGAATGTCCACATCATTTCCAATCTTTATTGCCACCAGCGTCCTGACTATGAACTTTATTTGTGTGTTTTTCGAGTTTCAGTTAAAATTAGGGCGGCACACATGGTACATTTAGTCTGGTAAATGAAACATACTTCTCGTTCCGCATATGGTACCGTCAGTCGGAATAAACACGACCTCGAAGATGGCGGGAAATGAAGACCTGAGAAATGCTGTGGAAAATTCAAATTTGCTGATGGTTGGTGCTGGTGGAATAGGTATAATTAGTAATAATTAGTTTATAGTTTCTATTATAGTTAACCTAAGCCTTTATAATATACAAGTAGTCCGTCAACAGGAAATCAAAAAGTGACGAAATAAACGCAGACAGTTAAGCCTCTCTCTGTCTCTCCTCTCAAAATATATATGCGATTAGAATATTTTTTGGTGCCAAGAATTTACGACAGGCACCACGAAGCCTGCAACATTATGTTAAGAAGAATTGTTAATTGTTAAAGGTGGGCATCTATTCCCGACACATTAACTTCAGAGCATCTGAAAGGAAACCTAATTCAATATATGAAATACAATATCAAAACAACATTAGTAATAAATATTAAAACATTTCTTACCTTTGAAGATTAGATAAACAGAGACGAAATCTCGACATGTGAAATTTTCAAAACAATTTTGAAATAAAACACGGAACAGCAGAATAATCGTACTGGCATTTAATTTTTCTCACAGACTTAATGTGCATAACTGAGCATGATGGTTTCCAGGCAACATACTTGAATAAAGATGTTTTGCCATGAACAGTTTGAGTGGTCGTGAAGGTGCTTGGCTCCCTCCAGAAGATAACATCCCAAATAAGTGAGAGAACAGGTTCTCTGCTTTAATAATACGTGTGTCGTCAGGTACATCGCAAGTTCGCATCAATGTTGTTACAACGTAAAAAAGAGATAGAAACAGCAATAGAGTGGACATAAATGTAAATATTTATGCAGGAGGGAGTATATGAAGAAGATGAATATGTATATGCAAGTATAAAAGACATATTTCAATACTACTCAAATGATACATCATGAAATTTTTAACAATGGGAAAAGTCTGGGCGCTAGAGATTAAAAAAAATATGAAGAAGAAGGTTTTTAAAAAGTTTCACAGCATGCAGAGAGAACATTTGTAACGTGATTATCTCAAGATCTAGAAAACGTTTTAAAAAACTAAAAAAACAGTTGTGATTTCATTTTTTAAGATAAACAATATTACTTGAATAGTTCAGTAGACCTTGGGATCCCTTTAAGTGTCTCTTTAAATTTTTTTCCTTGATTTATTATTTCAATTTTAACACAGTGACGAGAATAGATCCTACCCTTACCTTATTATAATAATATTTTCAAACAAAATAACATAAAGACGAAAAAGGTGAAAACCTACCACATTTCCACTATTTAAACACTGCCATTTATACAATTTCAAAGGTTTTTAGGTGTGTTTATTAGGAGAAGTTTATTTCGTAACGTACCGTCAGTGTTCTTAATTCCGAACACAAAAAAATAAACAAAGATTTTTATGTAAAAACATATAGTAGAAAGCTTATACAGTTAAACCTGTACATAGTGGATATGCTATGTAGCATAACAGACACTTTTTTGGAACTGTAGATGTCTGCTATAAACAGACTTGACTGTAATTATAAAGGTAGTCTTACACAGAAGAAAATTTATGAAGAATTATGAACACCTGTTATTGAGACAAACATGTACAAACAACAACCTCTAGCAATGTAGAATAACATAGATGGTACATGATAAACTATTTAGAAGGGCAACCCAAACCCACCTTGTCCTCAATCTGTGCCACGACCCACTGGACCAGTACACCGCCTAGAAAAAAACGTCAGTGCTTCCACCTCTGGACTAAAACCTAGCTAACTATTGCGTGAGAGTAACAACAGTCGGACAGAGTGGTATAAGGGAGGCAAGGATACATATATATATATATATATATGTAAATAGTTATAGAATGAACGGATGAGTGAGACATCAGATAAAGGTGAGGGAAGGTTATGAAGTTAATTTGGCACCAAAATCTCGTTTCTCAAGTCGATGTATCAATTTCGATGTTGACTCGTGACATTAACTCGTTTTAGATTTTGATCCGTTCTACAAAATTTGCCAGTGCTCACATTTAGTTATTAAAATTAGGTGAATTGTGTATCCAGAATCACAAATAGCTTTAAAGGAGAACGGAGGTCAAAGTTTTGATTGTCATAAATCTTTGTTAAATTGCATGAAAAATCACTTATTAATGTTAGAACAGCTTTAATGTTTTCGAAACATCTAAAAACGTGCAAACAAGTACTGATTTTCCACTTAAAATGTTTCCACAGTCACTGCATTTGCATTTGAGAAAAGCTGTGTTTTTGATGTCACTTGCTACTTGATGAATTCTTTGAAGAAAATTTTTTTTTTAGGAAATCTCGTTATTTTTGCACACGAGCTTAGAATTATTATTAATGGGATACTGACTGATTTGTGCATCTGTAGTGATAAAAAGCTCAAGCTTGCAAGACCTTTACATTGACCGAGGCCATTATTTTCTCAGTACCTGGTCAATATAAATATATTTATATTTATTGACTACATGACTCTTTATTTATATTTATTTACATGTTCATATGTAAATTTAATTTCAAATAGTGAAAACAAGGCATTAAGGATTCAACATTTTATTCATTTAATTATCAAATTCTCCAAAAATTAGATATTATGTTTAATAGTAGATGTTAAACCTTTTGCGTCTAGCCAAATGTTCATTCATTCATTTATGTTCAGGGAAAATGAATAGGGCATTTTCGATAAGACTGTGTCATTTACATTTGTACAAAAAATGGATATGAATTATCTTCTCACACATCAAATAGCAAAGGTTTTTTTATTGAAGAAAACGGAAATTTCTACCGGGCAACATGAATCTTGCACAAAATGTGGCCGTTAGAAATTGTCAAATAGCTGCTAATTACTGATCACCAAGCGTTATTTGCAGTGCTGATGTCATGGACCTGATGATTTACATTGGGTTACGTATCATGGAGTTTTTCACTTGTACCCTTAAACTTGTACAGGTAAACTTACATGACCTCTTCCTCATTTTCTTTTATGTTGATGTGCCACTTTAACCTGAACCCTTTTTTATCAATTTCACGTCATAATCATTTGCAGCTAAGACATTGACTAAGTTACTTTTCCTCTTGACGATTGTAAGCATCAGTGACAATGTTATCAGGGATACATGTCCTTCCCATATTTTTGGTGGACTAGAAGTAGTGGTGAGTGCTAGATTGTCATGAGATTGCATTTGTACTTGCATGGGTACATTCATGTAAAACGAGGTGACATCAAATGACACCATAATTTCATGTATAGTTTTTAGGAGGAAAGTAGGCAGCATGACACTGCCAGCGACAATGTAATTCACTTTTAACTATTATTAAAAAGTATATACACATTGCCTGTAGCCTATAGGAAAAACATAATGCTCTAGGGTTTTGAGAAAAGGGAAGCACCACAAGCCAGCAAAGAGGGAAATTATTTTGGAGATACCAAGCTAAAAGCCGTCAACAAAATCACCATCAAAATCTAAAAGCATACTCAAGTTTTGTGTTTTAATATTGTTTGATGACTGTTTCATGGTTGTAACTGTTGTAAAGGACTCAGGTAAAAGTATCTAGATGCTTCAATCAACTCAAGGAAATATTTTCCAAGGGGAGAACTCAGGGAAAATAAAATAATAAATTCTGTCTGAAGCCAGTCTTATACTTGTAATATGATAAACACCCTAGGTTACCAATAACACACCTGATGATCCCTTTATTTTAACAGTCTAGCACTGGTGATAATTCAGAATGTGAACACATCTCATATTTGTAGGGATGAAACAAAACAATGTCTGATTTTTTTAAACATCCTCTGCACTTATTTTGTTACAGTTAAAACATATTTTGGATTATCATCTTCTTGGTCATCAAAAGTGAATTGGTTAGTCTGACTTAAAAAAATGTTACTTTGCCTGCTCTCTTCTGTCACTTCATGCAGCAAGCAAAGGTTCATTGATAACCAAGAAGATCAGAGCAAAAAGCATTAAGTTAATGATTTTCTTCGTGCTTTTCTAGGATGTGAATTACTGAAGAACTTGGTTTTAACTGGCTTTAAGAGAATCAAAGTGATTGATCTAGACACGATTGATGTGAGTAATTTAAATAGACAGTTTCTATTCCAAAGAAAACATGTTGGCAAATCTAAAGCTATGGTTGCAAAAGACAGTGCATTGAAATTCAAACCAGATGCCATTATTACTGCTACGCATGATACTATAATGAATCCAGAATACAATACGGATTTCTTTGCTCAATTTAACGTAGTATTGAATGCATTAGACAATAAAGCAGCTCGTAGCCACGTGAATAGGATGTGTTTATCATCTAACGTACCTTTAGTGGAAAGTGGTACGGCAGGATACTTGGGTCAAGTTACGGTAATCAAAAAAGGATTAACTGAGTGTTATGAATGCCAACCGAAGCCATCCCAAAAGACATACCCTGGCTGTACAATCCGAAATACACCCTCAGAACCTGTACATTGTATTGTTTGGGCAAAACATCTCTTTAATCAATTGTTTGGCGAATATGATGCTGATAATGAAGTTTCCCCTGATACGCAAGATCCCGAACTTGTTGCTGAAGCTGGTGACATCGCTGCAAAAGAAAGCAATGAAATTGAGAGGGTGTCCACACGAGAATGGGCAAAAGAAATTGGTTACGATTCTGAAAAGTTGTTCACTAAGTTCTTCCATAATGACATAAAGTATTTGTTATCAATGGAAAAGCTTTGGCAAAAAAGAAAACCACCAGTACCTGTTACCTGGGATGATTGCAAAACAGACATGAATGGTATAGAAAGTGAAGTTCTTGGTTTGCCGGATAACCGTATTTGGGGGTTAAAGGAATGTTGTGATGTTTTTGAAGATTGTATTAAGAAACTGAGGGAGTGTTTAAAAACAAGTGAAGAACCTCTAATATGGGATAAAGATGATAAAATCGCTATGGATTTTGTTGTCGCAGTTGCAAATATAAGATCACACATATTTCACATCTCTTTGCTGAGTAGATTTAATATCAAGTCAATTTCAGGTAAAAAATTGATGTCTCTAATTTTGTGTATTAATTTTACTTTTTGTGTTATTAAAGTTTAGGTTGGTGGAATTATTAGTTTCTGATAAATTTATCCAAGTTTTGGCCCAATAGATATTAGTGTAATTAATGGAAATTTTTTTTTTTTTTTTGTGATAAGTTTAAGTATTCATGTTTTTCATTATCCCTTCTCCGAATGCTTATAGACATTCTACATGCTAATATACTTTCAGGAAACATCATACCTGCAATTGCTACCACAAATGCTGTCATAGCTGGCTTGATGGTTGTTGAAGCTTTGAAAATTTTATCTGGCCAGATAGACAATTGTAGAACTGTTTATTTAAACAAACACGTTAAAGCAAAGAATCGGCTCTTAGTCCCATGTAAATTAGATGCACCAAATCCCAAATGCTATGTTTGTGCACAAAAACCGGAAGTAACTGTGTACCTTGATACCAATATAGTCACAGTTAAAGATTTAGAAGATAAAATTTTCAAAGAAAAGTTCGGTATGGTTGCACCTGATGTAGAAATTGAAGATGGAAAAGGAACTATTTTGATATCTAGTGAGGAAGGTGAAACTGAAGATAATTGGGACAAGAAACTTTCGGAATTTCAAATCAGTCATGGTACCAGACTGAAGGGTGACGATTTTCTGCAAAACTATGTTCTTATTGTCACAGTACGTCAAAATACAGATATTGAAGGTTTGTTTGCTGTTGAAGGTGATGTACCTGTTTCTCATATTCCAACAGAAGAACGCCCAGGAAAACATGATGTCAATGAAGAATCCACAAGAAAACGAAAGTTAAGTGATGATAAAGAAAGTAGTATGGCCAAAAAAAGTAAACTTGAAGAGACTAATGTCGAGAGTGATGATGATATTGTTTTGATAAGTTGATTGGAAGGAAGCTTTATGTATTCATGACTCCTCTATGTCACTGATTTTACCTAATGTTCATTCTATTTAATCCTGTATTTTTGTAATATAGTTGAAGTACTACAGTAAGAGAAACTACTTCTAAAGTTGCATGTTGCGTTCTGTTTTCTTGACATGTCTGATACTTCAAGATTCGCCATATCTGAACTTTTGGTTTGCATCTGTCTTTTGTGTTTTGAAAAGGATTTGATATTCACTTTTCTGATTATGTTTTCTCTTGAAGGTGGAGCACCACTTTAGCAGTTTTTGTATGCTGGGGAAAACCTGAGCATTGTATGTTTTTGTGCAAACTGAAATTATTGAAGATTGTTACAGGTTCAATAGGTATCAGTTATTAATTATTAGCAGAGTTTTGGTCTATTTCTGTGTAAATAAAATGCTTTTGCAGGAAGTTTACTTAACGCTGCCCCATGTTCAAATGTACAAAATATGCTCAGTGGAGGTTAATATGATGTTGTAAAGGCCATCTTCAGTTGAAATACAGGCAGACATTTAAGCTTTTATTAATCTCTTGTGCTTGGATTTTGCCTTACTTATTTTAGGTTCTATAAAATTGCACTCCACAAAATTCCAAATTCCAAATTCATAGTGTTGCAATTTCCCTAATTTACATCAATTGTTTTGGAAAGAATTTGATTTTACATCATTAGAAGTAAACCTATATCATTAACATTTAAGTAGCCAATTTATCTTCTTTGGAAAAAAATTTTTGTCATCTAGGCATTTTCATCTGTTATTGAAGTTTCCCAATTTCAATGTTTTAACATTTACTTTTCACAAAATAATCACAAGTCCAGTGTTCAATGCAATAATACTCGTTAATAAAAATAAGTTTTAGCATGTTTTAGCAAAAATGGTTTTGTTACCAAGCAGCTTTGCAAAATAGTGTGTCATGGAAAAATTATGACAACAGAGTTATCATTTACAGATACAACAGATATAACAGATAAATTAGTACCTTCACAAGTTATAGAGATTATTCCATGCTAAATATATCAATATATTATATTGTTGTGTATATAATCTATATGCAGGGTTTTTCTTTGTTTTGAGATGAAAAGTTTTTTATTGGCTCTCAATTGATTAACTATGGTCTGATGTGGACTATAATCCCAAAACTATTGCATATGACATAAAATAATGTCATTTGAGACAAAGTACAAGACATGAGGTACAAGATATAAATACATTTGTTCCAGTTTAATCACAAAATCAAAATGTTTGGAATATTGGAAAGGTAAATTTAATAAATCCACTCAGCCACATGACAAAATAATTCCTTATAAACATTTCTCTCCCCAAATTAACAAAATCATGATTAATACGTTAATCGTCTTAACTAATCCTCTTGAAATTATTCCTTTAAACTAGGTTTCTAAGTAATAGTTCTGTGCAGTTAACAATTCCCTTGTCCGTGGCATATTAAACTTGAAGGACCTTTTAGGTACAGTTTAAGGTGATGTCTGGTTTGTTCTTCACCTGCAGCTGTGACAAAAAAAATGTAATACGGATCAGCATTATTTGTAGAATTATTATGTACCAAAGGTCACCACAGCGTTAGGCAATCACAACTAGTAGTAAATGGATTCAATCTTGGTAACATCAAAATGGCAGCTAGTGTTCTTTTTAGTTTCAATACCTTCATGAAATTACAAAAATACTTCCAGCTTGCCGGTATCACATGGATATCAAAATCTACATATTATGAATTACAAAAGAAGTATTTCTTCGGGGTTGCAAATGATGCATGGGAAACGGAACAGGACGGATGGACAAGAACATTTCTTTCCTAAAAAATACGCGAGAATTATTGAGGATCCTTTGTGTGGTATAATTGGCGAAACATAAACATTTTAAATGCTGAACACCTGACATTTTTACATGAATAGTAATAGAAGAAAATAAATGAGTAATAACAGAGGTTGAGTTTATGCTCTTTTTACGAGATTTTTCTTACACGTAACAAGGAATATTGTAAATTAAAAGAGATCTCGTGATAATTGAGCATTTGTTAAATAGAAATTTGTTATTAGGTCGTATTCTTCTATTTTCTCTGTTCACGTTGTATTTATGGAGATTATGTTTTTACTTTATGAAAGCCATTCTTACAATTCCCTTTTCTGTGGCCAAATAAACTTGAAGAACCTTTTAGCATTCCTTCGTCACATTGCCTCTTTCTCTGTTGTTGGCGTTTCAAGTATATTTGGATTGGCGTCACCACAAACAAGGAAATTGTATTAAGTTTTGATTTTGGCCCTAGTTTATTAGCATAGTTAGTTGAGTTTAATTTTCTAATAATGGACGATTCCCCTTTCTGTGGCCAAATACGCTTGGATTCGCCTTTGGACCTAGTGTAGCTGTGTCTGTTGTTTTGTTTAGTGGCTACATCCAGTTGTATTTGGGTTGGCGTCACCACAGAAAGAGAAGTCGTTATAATTGAGCATTTGTTAAATAGAAATTTTTTATTAGGTCGTATTCTGCTATTTTCTCTGTTCACGTTGTATTTATGGAGATTATGTTTTTATTTTCTGACAGCCAATCTTACAATTCCCTTTTCTGTGGCCAAATAAACTTGAAGAGCCTTTTAGCATTCATTCGTCACATTGCCTCTTTCTCTGTTGTTGGCGTTTCAAGTATATTTGGATTGGCGTCACCACAAACAAGGAAATTGTATTAAGTTTTGATTTTGGCCCTAGTTTATCAGCATAGTTAGTTGAGTTTAATTTTCTAATAATGGACGATTCCCCTTTCTGTGGCCAAATACGCTTGGATTCGCCTTTGGACCTTCTGTAGCTGTGTCTGTTGTTTTGTTTAGTGGCTACATCCAGTTGTATTTGGGTTGGCGTCACCACAGAAAGAGAAGTCGTTATAATTGAGCATTTGTTAAATAGAAATTTGTTATTAGGTCGTATTCTGCTATTTTCTCTGTTCACGTTGTATTTATGGAGATTATGTTTTTATTTTCTGACAGCCAATCTTACAATTCCCTTTTCTGTGGCCAAATAAACTTGAAGAGCCTTTTAGCATTCATTCGTCACATTGCCACTTTCTCTGTTGTTGGCTATTCAAGTATATTTGGATTGGCGTCACCACAAACAAGGAAATTGTTTTAAGTTTTATTTTGGTCCTAGTTTATGAGCATAGTTAGTTGAGTTTAATTTTCTAATAATGGACGATTCCCCTTTCTGTGGCGAAATACGCTTGGATTCGCCTTTGGACCTTCTGTAGCTGTGTCTGTTGTTTTGTTTAGTGGCTACATCCAGTTGTATTTGGGTTGGCGTCACCACAGAAAGAGAAGTCGTTATAATTGAGCATTTGTTAAATAGAAATTTGCTATTAGGTCGTATTCTGCTATTTTCTCTGTTCACGTTGTATTTATGGAGATTATGTTTTTATTTTCTGACAGCCAATCTTACCATTCCCTTTTCTGTGGCCAAATAAACTTGAAGAGCCTTTTAGCATTCATTCGTCACATTGCCACTTTCTCTGTTGTTGGCTATTCAAGTATATTTGGATTGGCGTCACCACAAACAAGGAAATTGTTTTAAGTTTTATTTTGGTCCTAGTTTATGAGCATAGTTAGTTGAGTTTAATTTTCTAATAATGGACGATTCCCCTTTCTGTGGCCAAATACGCTTGGATTCGCCTTTGGACCTTCTGTAGCTGTGTCTGTTGTTTTGTTTAGTGGCTACATCCAGTTGTATTTGGGTTGGCGTCACCACAGAAAGAGAAGTCGTTATAATTGAGCATTTGTTAAATAGAAATTTGCTGTTAGGTCGTATTCTGCTATTTTCTCTGTTCACGTTGTATTTATGGAGATTATGTTTTTATTTTCTGACAGCCAATCTTACAATTCCCTTTTCTGTGGCCAAATAAACTTGAAGAGCCTTTTAGCATTCATTCGTCACATTGCCACTTTCTCTGTTGTTGGCTATTCAAGTATATTTGGATTGGCGTCACCACAAACAAGGAAATTGTTTTAAGTTTTATTTTGGTCCTAGTTTATGAGCATAGTTAGTTGAGTTTAATTTTCTAATAATGGACGATTCCCCTTTCTGTGGCCAAATACGCTTGGATTCGCCTTTGGACCTTCTGTAGCTGTGTCTGTTGTTTTGTTTAGTGGCTACATCCAGTTGTATTTGGGTTGGCGTCACCACAGAAAGAGAAGTCGTTATAATTGAGCATTTGTTAAATAGAAATTTGCTATTAGGTCGTATTCTGCTATTTTCTCTGTTCACGTTGTATTTATGGAGATTATGTTTTTATTTATGACAGCCAATCTTACAATTCCCTTTTCTGTGGCCAAAGAACCTTTTAGCATTCATTCGTCACATTGCCACTTTCTCTGTTGTTGGCTATTCAAGTATATTTGGATTGGCGTCACCACAAACAAAGAAATTGTTTTAAGTTTTATTTTGGTCCTAGTTTATGAGCATAGTTAGTTGAGTTTAATTTTCTAATAATGGACGATTCCCCTTTCTGTGGCCAAATACGCTTGGATTCGCCTTTGGACCTTCTGTAGCTGTGTCTGTTGTTTTGTTTAGTGGCTACATCCAGTTGTATTTGGGTTGGCGTCACCACAGAAAGAGAAGTCGTTATAATTGAGCATTTGTTAAATAGAAATTTGCTGTTAGGTCGTATTCTTCTATTTTCTCTGTTCACGTTGTATTTATGGAGATTATGTTTTTATTTTCTGACAGCCAATCTTACAATTCCCTTTTCTGTGGCCAAATAAACTTGAAGAGCCTTTTAGCATTCATTCGTCACATTGCCACTTTCTCTGTTGTTGGCTATTCAAGTATATTTGGATTGGCGTCACCACAAACAAGGAAATTGTTTTAAGTTTTATTTTGGTCCTAGTTTATGAGCATAGTTAGTTGAGTTTAATTTTCTAATAATGGACGATTCCCCTTTCTGTGGCCAAATACGCTTGGATTCGCCTTTGGACCTTCTGTAGCTGTGTCTGTTGTTTTGTTTAGTGGCTACATCCAGTTGTATTTGGGTTGGCGTCACCACAGAAAGAGAAGTCGTTATAATTGAGCATTTGTTAAATAGAAATTTGCTATTAGGTCGTATTCTGCTATTTTCTCTGTTCACGTTGTATTTATGGAGATTATGTTTTTATTTATGACAGCCAATCTTACAATTCCCTTTTCTGTGGCCAAATAAACTTGAAGAGCCTTTTAGCATTCATTCGTCACATTGCCACTTTCTCTGTTGTTGGCTATTCAAGTATATTTGGATTGGCGTCACCACAAACAAAGAAATTGTTTTAAGTTTTATTTTGGTCCTAGTTTATGAGCATAGTTAGTTGAGTTTAATTTTCTAATAATGGACGATTCCCCTTTTTGTGGCCAAATACGCTTGGATTCGCCTTTGGACCTTCTGTAGCTGTGTCTGTTGTTTTGTTTAGTGGCTACATCCAGTTGTATTTGGGTTGGCGTCACCACAGAAAGAGAAGTCGTTATAATTGAGCATTTGTTAAATAGAAATTTGCTATTAGGTCGTATTCTGCTATTTTCTCTGTTCACGTTGTATTTATGGAGATTATGTTTTTATTTATGACAGCCAATCTTACAATTCCCTTTTCTGTGGCCAAAGAACCTTTTAACATTCATTCGTCACATTGCCACTTTCTCTGTTGTTGGCTATTCAAGTATATTTGGATTGGCGTCACCACAAACAAAGAAATTGTTTTAAGTTTTATTTTGGTCCTAGTTTATGAGCATAGTTAGTTGAGTTTAATTTTCTAATAATGGACGATTTCCCTTTCTGTGGCCAAATACCCTTGGATTCGCCTTTGGACCTTCTGTAGCTGTGTCTGTTGTTTTGTTTAGTGGCTACATCCAGTTGTATTTGGGTTGGCGTCACCACAGAAAGAGAAGTCGTTATAATTGAGCATTTGTTAAATAGAAATTTGCTGTTAGGTCGTATTCTTCTATTTTCTCTGTTCACGTTGTATTTATGGAGATTATGTTTTTATTTTCTGACAGCCAATCTTACAATTCCCTTTTCTGTGGCCAAATAAACTTGAAGAGCCTTTTAGCATTCATTCGTCACATTGCCACTTTCTCTGTTGTTGGCTATTCAAGTATATTTGGATTGGCGTCACCACAAACAAGGAAATTGTTTTAAGTTTTATTTTGGTCCTAGTTTATGAGCATAGTTAGTTGAGTTTAATTTTCTAATAATGGACGATTCCCCTTTCTGTGGCCAAATACGCTTGGATTCGCCTTTGGACCTTCTGTAGCTGTGTCTGTTGTTTTGTTTAGAGGCTACATCCAGTTGTATTTGGGTTGGCGTCACCACAGAAAGAGAAGTCGTTATAATTGAGCATTTGTTAAATAGAAATTTGTCATTAGGTCGTATTCTTCTATTTTCTCTGTTCACGTTGTATTTATGGAGATTATGTTTTTATTTTCTGACAGCCAATCTTACCATTCCCTTTTCTGTGGCCAAATAAACTTGAAGAGCCTTTTAGCATTCATTCGTCACATTGCCACTTTCTCTGTTGTTGGCTATTCAAGTATATTTGGATTGGCGTCACCACAAACAAGGAAATTGTTTTAAGTTTTATTTTGGTCCTAGTTTATGAGCATAGTTAGTTGAGTTTAATTTTCTAATAATGGACGATTCCCCTTTCTGTGGCCAAATACGCTTGGATTCGCCTTTGGACCTTCTGTAGCTGTGTCTGTTGTTTTGTTTAGTGGCTACATCCAGTTGTATTTGGGTTGGCGTCACCACAGAAAGAGAAGTCGTTATAATTGAGCATTTGTTAAATAGAAATTTGCTGTTAGGTCGTATTCTTCTATTTTCTCTGTTCACGTTGTATTTATGGAGATTATGTTTTTATTTTATCAAAGCCATTCTTACAATTCCCTTTTCTGTGGCCAAATAAACTTGAAGAGCCTTTTAGCATTCATTCGTCACATTGCCACTTTCTCTGTTGTTGGCTATTCAAGTATATTTGGATTGGCGTCACCACAAACAAAGAAATTGTTTTAAGTTTTATTTTGGTCCTAGTTTATGAGCATAGTTAGTTGAGTTTAATTTTCTAATAATGGACGATTCCCCTTTCTGTGGCCAAATACGCTTGGATTCGCCTTTGGACCTTCTGTAGCTGTGTCTGTTGTTTTGTTTAGTGGCTACATCCAGTTGTATTTGGGTTGGCGTCACCACAGAAAGAGAAGTCGTTATAATTGAGCATTTGTTAAATAGAAATTTGCTATTAGGTCGTATTCTGCTATTTTCTCTGTTCACGTTGTATTTATGGAGATTATGTTTTTATTTATGACAGCCAATCTTACAATTCCCTTTTCTGTGGCCAAAGAGCCTTTTAGCATTCATTCGTCACATTGCCACTTTCTCTGTTGTTGGCTATTCAAGTATATTTGGATTGGCGTCACCACAAACAAAGAAATTGTTTTAAGTTTTGATTTTGGTCCTAGTTTATGGGCATAGTTAGTTGAGTTTAATTTTCTAATAATGGACGATTCCCCTTTCTGTGGCCAAATACCCTTGGATTCGCCTTTGGACCTTCTGTAGCTGTGTCTGTTGTTTTGTTTAGTGGCTACATCCAGTTGTATTTGGGTTGGCGTCACCACAGAAAGAGAAGTCGTTATAATTGAGCATTTGTTAAATAGAAATTTGCTGTTAGGTCGTATTCTTCTATTTTCTCTGTTCACGTTGTATTTATGGAGATTATGTTTTTATTTTCTGACAGCCAATCTTACAATTCCCTTTTCTGTGGCCAAATAAACTTGAAGAGCCTTTTAGCATTCATTCGTCACATTGCCTCTTTCTCTGTTGTTGGCTATTCAAGTATATTTGGATTGGCGTCACCACAAACAAAGAAATTGTTTTAAGTTTTGATTTTGGTCCTAGTTTATCAGCATAGTTAGTTGAGTTTAATTTTCTAATAATGGACGATTCCCCTTTCTGTGGCCAAATACGCTTGGATTCGCCTTTGGACCTTCTGTAGCTGTGTCTGTTGTTTTGTTTAGTGGCTACATCCAGTTGTATTTGGGTTGGCGTCACCACAGAAAGAGAAGTCGTTATAATTGAGCATTTGTTAAATAGAAATTTGCTATTAGGTCGTATTCTGCTATTTTCTCTGTTCACGTTGTATTTATGGAGATGAAGTTTTTACTTTATGAAAGCCAATCTTACAATTCCCTTTTCTGTGGCCAAATAAACTTGAAGAGCCTTTTAGCATTCATTCGTCACATTGCCACTTTCTCTGTTGTTGGCTATTCAAGTATATTTGGATTGGCGTCACCACAAACAAGGAAATTGTTTTAAGTTTTGATTTTGGTCCTAGTTTATCAGCATAGTTAGTTGAGTTTAATTTTCTAATAATGGACGATTCCCCTTTCTGTGGCCAAATACGCTTGGATTCGCCTTTGGACCTTCTGTAGCTGTGTCTGTTGTTTTGTTTAGTGGCTACATCCAGTTGTATTTGGGTTGGCGTCACCACAGAAAGAGAAGTCGTTATAATTGAGCATTTGTTAAATAGAAATTTGCTATTAGGTCGTATTCTGCTATTTTCTCTGTTCACGTTGTATTTATGGAGATTATGTTTTTATTTTATCAAAGCCATTCTTACAATTCCCTTTTCTGTGGCCAAATAAACTTGAAGAGCCTTTTAGCATTCATTCGTCACATTGCCACTTTCTCTGTTGTTGGCTATTCAAGTATATTTGGATTGGCGTCACCACAAACAAAGAAATTGTTTTAAGTTTTATTTTGGTCCTAGTTTATGAGCATAGTTAGTTGAGTTTAATTTTCTAATAATGGACGATTCCCCTTTCTGTGGCCAAATACGCTTGGATTCGCCTTTGGACCTTCTGTAGCTGTGTCTGTTGTTTTGTTTAGTGGCTACATCCAGTTGTATTTGGGTTGGCGTCACCACAGAAAGAGAAGTCGTTATAATTGAGCATTTGTTAAATAGAAATTTGCTATTAGGTCGTATTCTGCTATTTTCTCTGTTCACGTTGTATTTATGGAGATTATGTTTTTACTTTATGAAAGCCAATCTTACAATTCCCTTTTCTGTGGCCAAATAAACTTGAAGAGCCTTTTAGCATTCATTCGTCACATTGCCACTTTCTCTGTTGTTGGCTATTCAAGTATATTTGGATTGGCGTCACCACAAACAAAGAAATTGTTTTAAGTTTTGATTTTGGTCCTAGTTTATGAGCATAGTTAGTTGAGTTTAATTTTCTAATAATGGACGATTCCCCTTTCTGTGGCCAAATACGCTTGGATTCGCCTTTGGACCTTCTGTAGCTGTGTCTGTTGTTTTGTTTAGTGGCTACATCCAGTTGTATTTGGGTTGGCGTCACCACAGAAAGAGAAGTCGTTATAATTGAGCATTTGTTAAATAGAAATTTGCTGTTAGGTCGTATTCTGCTATTTTCTCTGTTCACGTTGTATTTATGGAGATTATGTTTTTATTTTATGAAAGCCATTCTTACAATTCCCTTTTCTGTGGCCAAATAAACTTGAAGAACCTTTTAGCATTCATTCGTCACATTGCCTCTTTCTCTGTTGTTGGCTATTCAAGTATATTTGGATTGGCGTCACCACAAACAAGGAAATTGTATTAAGTTTTGATTTTGGCCCTAGTTTATCACCATAGTTAGTTGAGTTTAATTTTCTAATAATGGACGATTCCCCTTTCTGTGGCCAAATACGCTTGGATTCGCCTTTGGACCTTCTGTAGCTGTGTCTGTTGTTTTGTTTAGTGGCTACATCCAGTTGTATTTGGGTTGGCGTCACCACAGAAAGAGAAGTCGTTATAATTGAGCATTTGTTAAATAGAAATTTGCTATTAGGTCGTATTCTGCTATTTTCTCTGTTCACGTTGTATTTATGCAGATGGTGTTTTTATTTATGACAGCAACTTTAACAATTCCCTTGTCTTTCACCAAATTATTTTGAAGAAGTTTTTGATATTCATTGTTCACATTGCCACTTTCTCTGTTGTTGCCCTTTCAGGAATTTTTTGGATTGGGGTCACGACAGAAAAGGAAATTGTATTATGTTTTGAATTTGGTTTTAGTTTTTTTTGTATAGTAATTTCGGTGTTATTTTTTAATTTTCTAATATTTTCACTTTTACCATCATATTCCGTTTTCTCTGTTAATGGTTTTTATTATTATGATTATTGTTATTGTTATTGTTATTGTTATTAATATGTATTGGGTTCCATTATTAATACAATGGTTTTTCTTCATAGAATAAAATGTAAATTAGTCGTTAACAAAATAATAATAAATAAATAAAATAGGTAAATAAATAAATGAATGGATATGGTAAAGTGACTTTATAAATAAGTAAGCATTATAATGACAAAAGTCTAGCTAGAGCTTTGTCTTTCAGATACTTTAAGGATATTTACATATGCGTGTCGAAGCAGAAGGGATATGTCTCGGGTGCTATTAATGGAGCTTTTTTGTGGATTGTATGATTTACTATAAATTAAGCGGCGCAGCCTGACGGATTGATCAAATATATTTGTTTTGATAGGAGTAGGGTTTAATAAACTGTCGGTATTTGGAAAACCAAATACGTTTATTTGAAATGTGAAGTGTTTACGTGCTGTAGTGATTAAGTAAGTTTTGAGTCCTTGTCCTTCCTTCAATCCATATCAGTTGGTTCTTCCACCCGCCGACTTGAAAAAAGGAAGTTGACTTACCGCTGGAGGTTCGTATAGCATTGCTGTTACTTTCGCGAAGGCTAGTGTGCAGTCAGTGAAAGGCTCTAAATGGGCTGATATGGTGCTTTTAAATCTAATCGAACACGAGCCTCTCTTTCTTTGTGGTTTAACTTGTTTTACATTTCAATTTCTGTTAAAACATGTCCCTCAATCCTTATGTATATAGGGCTTGTTTGTTTCACTTACAATTTATTGTTTTCTTTCTTGTTGAGCGTTTACCTCTTTCTCCTTTTAAGTGTTGTGAGCGTTTACCTCTTTTTCTCCTTTTAAGTATTGTGAGCGTTTACCTCTTTTCTCCCTGAAGTGTTAATTGAACACCATTGAACTCTTATTCCATTTCTTCAACATAGTTCCTGCTATACTTCCGGTTTCCAGTTTCCTTTTATGTGTTTTCCTTTCATTCTGTTTTCCGTTATTAGTGATTTGACGTCAAATTTCTGTTTGTTTTTTATCGTTTCCATGACAGCTTTGAAAGATGGCCGACGTCACATGAGTGTAGGGGAGACGGGGAGTTTTAGCAAACACAAAACAACGAGAAGAAACAAAAGCCTTGTTCTCTTGCAAATATTAATAAAACATGGTAAAGTAGTGAAAGTTTGAAGAACTTTTTGCAATAACTAAACATGTGATTGAGGAATTAAGAAAAAACAAGTAGCGTAGTAAACCAGATGAAAACCAATGCAAGTCGAACAAAATTTATTAATATTCTCGCGTCTTTGTTGTCAGAACGACTTCAAAACACAACTTTTCACGTTGCGTGTAGAACGTGCAAATCTGCTAATGATGTAATTAGCAAAGAAAGATTTTCCAATAGTAGAATTTGAAGTAGACGATATTTCTCAGCAAAATCCACATGGAAAACAAGTCTTTTCGTTTCACTCACGTTCCCGTCGTCGTTGTTGTCGCAGTTGCTAAACCCCCCTAATATCTCATTGTGAAATCATCTCAATTGGCGCAAACCGATTCTAAAGATCGACAAAGGATGGAACAAATGGGATAATGTCCCCCTTCGTAAAATTCACATAGGATTTCCCAATTTTCTATCCATAGATTTGCTTTTTAAAGAGATGGTTTGAAATCTTGGAATGGTGATTTCATAAGCTCTATGTGTCTTGTGATGTATTTGTTCTTATATAATGTACTTCTCAATGAACTGTTTACATGACTTATGCGAATAACTAATAACCAATAACTATTAATTATTTATTATAATTTTATTTAATATATATATTTTACTGTTTTGAACAATATGTCAGATGAAGAGCCATGTAATGTGTATATGCTGAATATACTTCATAATAATAATAATAATACTTGTGCTTGTTGCGAGTGATCTGTTGAACTGATGGACTCACTGCTACACTGTTAGTGTCAAAAGAACCGATGCATGCTGGGTTCCACATTAACTTAATGCTGATTGGTTTTATGTTTGTAATTGGTGTGACGTAATGTTTTAATTGAGCTAATAAGAGTTTATGATCCTTCATCACTCCTTAACGTCGTCTGTGTTCTTCTCTTTTTTTCAGTTGTCAATGTTTCCATCCTTATGAACCATCTTTCAGCTCCCATGGTGACCATGATAGTCTTTTCAAGGAGATGATTTTGATCGTGACAAGCTTCGTAACGTTTTATAACGTAACGTAACGTAACATGACGGAAGTTACGATATTATACATTGTCTTGAAATCGCCTAGATTATTTCCCACAAAAAATTATTTGAAATGCATCTACAGGTTTCAAACCATCGAAGTTACTATGGAAACCTACTAAAATTTGTTTGGGTTATTGAAGTATCGGTCAGCCTTGGTTCTTTGAAACTTTTCGATAAGACTTTCCACTGGAGACATTTTGCTGGTTTGAAACTGTTAGGTGAAATACAAAGTGATTTTTAATCGTTCATTGGTATAACCTTAGGCTCGGTTTTCACCATCATCACTCCCCATCACCAACGCCAGTTTTTATAAGCAGGGTGATACGATCTGGTTAACAAAAGCAGCTAAAGGATGATGTTTTGAGGATCATATGGTTTGATTTGATCTACTACTTTTTGTGTTTAGTTTGCCATCATCAGTTTGTATCATCAGTTTGTATCTGATGAAGTCATAAGGACGAACCAAAAAGGTTCGGAATGTATTTTCTCAAGTCAAGGTTTTCAACACATAATTTCAACGTTAATATTGTAAACAAGGGGCAAAAACAGATCTTAGTATTGTAAAAACATTTGAAACACGTTATATTCACTGGTTATATACACCCTTGCTACTGTTAGAAAGTGTGAATAAACGTGAAAAAAGAGAAGACTGTTTACCTTTTTAGTTTCAGCCATTTACCGTTGCTTTGGTGTGAAGTGATTTCTGTTTCAATGGATGTTCATATTTGTTCAGTGACGTCAAATTATAGTTTTTTATAAATCTTATCTCCGATTGGTCTATTCCTATATGACGTCAAATGTTTCAAAACGGGCATTCTTTTATTTGTTTACTACAGTTGCCAGGGTGACGGATTGTAAGTTAGACCTAATAACTTACAACGAAAGAACTGTGTAAAACTACTTCGAAAAGCCAAACGTAATTTTTATGGTAACCTAGACATGAAAAATTTAACAGATAATAAAAAGTTCTGGTAAACAGTTAATCCTTTTTTCTCTAATAAATTAAACGCTAGGGAAAATATTACACTTGTCGAAAATAATGAGATGTTATCCAAGAGCAAAAGCGTTGCTGACGCGTTTAATAATTTTTTCACATCTGCTGTTGCAAAAGTAGGTATCACGATAGTAACTTGATTAACTCAGATGAACCGTTCGATGATAACGTGCTTAATAATATACATGAACATAATTACCACCCAAGCATCATCTCTATCGATAGTCGTGAAGATAGTGTTAATAAATTTCAGTTTCGGAAAATAACAATTCAGCAAATGGAAAAGGAAATTAGAAAATAAAACATAAAAGACCTTATAGATAAGCGATATCTCTACGAAAATCTGCTGAGTTAAGGGAAGTTGTTTTGAAGGGGAGATAAATATAATTGGATTCCAATGGTTGAGTAGAATTGAAAACAATTGCACAGGTTAAAGTTGGCCTACGTAGCTCATTGAAAATCATTTCGGCATCTTTTTGGAATGATTTTGTATGATCGTAACGTTTGATTAACGGTTCAGAGTGTTGGTTGTTGTTTCTGAGCTGTCTAACATCTTGTTTAAGTTTCGTATTAGCAGCGACCTTCTTGAGGATTGATTTGTAGGCCAGGACAGCAATCGAGTAGTGAAATCGTTCTTCAACAGGAAGCCATGACAAACTTATGATGTCTTTCATCCCTGCTCGCTTATTAAGCACGAAACCAGCCGCTGCATCTGGCACTTGTTTCGTTTAATAAGATATGATGGTAAGGTGCTCATAACGACATTTCCATAGTCCAGACGCGATAGTATTAAAGATGTGGCTAACTGTTTTCGGATGGGAAGTGGTAATAAACGTTTTAGCAGTCTTAAAGTTCTATGGGTGCTATAGCGTTCTTTTGCGATTTTGTTGGTATGCTCAACCCAGTCCAGGTGTTTATTGAATACTAAGCTAACTATTTCATCTCATTTACGTAATCAATTGACTTTTTTCATCGATAGATATTTTCCATATATCATATTGATCCAGGTGATAGATATTTTCCATATATCATATTGATCCAGGTGATAGATATTTTCCATATATCATATTGATCCAGGTGATGGATATTTTCCATATATCATATTGATCCAGGTGATGGATATTTTGCATATATCATATTGATCCAGGTGATAGATATTTTCCATATATCATATTGATCCAGGTGATGGATATTTTGCATATATCATATTGATCCAGGTGATGGATATTTTGCATATATCATATTGATCCAGGTGATGGATATTTTGCATATATCATATTGATCCAGGTGATGGATATTTTGCATATATCATATTGATCCAGGTGATGGATATTTTGCATATATCATATTGATCCAGGTGATGGATATTTTGCATATATCATATTGATCCAGGTGATAGATATTTTCCATATATCATATTGATCCAGGTGATGGATATTTTCCATATATCATATTGATCCAGGTGATGGATATTTTGCATATATCATATTGATCCAGGTGATGGATATTTTGCATATATCATATTGATCCAGGTGATGGATATTTTCCATATATCATATTGATCCAGGTGATGGATATTTTCCATATATCATATTGATCCAGGTGATGGATATTTTCCATATATCATATTGATCCAGGTGATGGATATTTTCCATATATCATATTGATCCAGGTGATGGATATTTTCCATATATCATATTGATCCAGGTGATGGATATTTTCCATATATCATATTGATCCAGGTGATGGATATTTTCCATATATCATATTGATCCAGGTGATGGATATTTTCCATATATCATATTGATCCAGGTGATGGATATTTTCCATATATCATATTGATCCAGGTGATAGATATTTTCCATATATCATATTGATCCAGGTGATGGATATTTTCCATATATCATATTGATCCAGGTGATGGATATTTTCCATATATCATATTGATCCAGGTGATGGATATTTTCCATATATCATATTGATCCAGGTGATAGATATTTTCCATATATCATATTGATCCAGGTGATGGATATTTTCCATATATCATATTGATCCAGGTGATGGATATTTTCCATATATCATATTGATCCAGGTGATAGATATTTTGCATATATCATATTGATCCAGGTGATGGATCATGCAGAGGGTGTTTGTACAGAAGATTATAGATTTGGTTTTTTCAGGATTAAGTACGAGGTTTGATGTCAATGACCATTTTTTTCACCTTATCAAATCTTCTTTTATTTCTTTCAAAGCTTCATTAATTTTATCTGGTTTAGCATGGTGGTAAATGCTGGATTGCAAAGTACTTATTGCAAGTATGCTTCAACCACTCAACCAGAGGACCCCCTTAGATATCAATCCCGCTCTCAAGCGGAGTTGATCGAGTCACACTGTTAGAGTCGCTGCCATGACTCAGCCAGGATTCGAACCCTGACCTCCTGCACTGGAGGCGAGCACTTTACTACAAGGTCACCAGTCGGTTGAGTGGCTGATTTGATTCTTTAAGTCGTTAACATAAAGATAAAAAAGTGTGGGCCCCTAAGGAACTGCGAACCCAGTTGCTAAGCGTTCATTGCCAACTTGAACGAAGTGCGTTCGATTCGATAGATACTCGATCAACCATTTTAGAAATTTGACATGTTGTATTTTGTGTAAACTCTCCTAGTTTATCAATCCATTCAATCAATCAATCCATTCAATTTCAAAGCTGTTGAGTAGTCAGCAAAAACTTTTTTTCATATGACCGTGAGATTGAAAAAAAGAGATTGGGAACCATACAAACGAGTTGATAATTACGAATGATTGCCCAAGATGTGTAATCAGATCCTGTAACAAGTCAATATGAAAAAATGGACCAAAGTGTATACACCATAGCGAGTTAGCGACGGTCTATATTTATAGGCTAGCAAAAACTGCGATTGTCACTTCGCCTTTATCCATTGCCTTATCACGAAGTTTTAGTAGGCAAGTAACAGTGGAGTGCGATTTTCTGAAGCCATGTTGCGACGATTGATAAAAGTATATATCAGTAAAGATATTCACTAAGTTGTTAGACGACGATTCTCTTAAAGTTGTTGGACGACGATTCTCTTAAAGACTTTGGATAGGACAGATAACAGTGAGATTGGGCGGTAATCGGATGGTTTTGTAGAGTTTTTTTACTTTTGGTATCGTTAGCTAGATTTCTTTTGGTTTCTTCGATGAAAGTGCTTCACGGTAAAATCCTGCTTTTGCCTGCCTAATGGCAAGTTGCAATCCATTCCGGATACTCCTGTACTAACCAATCCTCGACGGATTGAGTTTGGTGCGTTTTCTTTCTGTTGTCTCGTTGTTTTTGGAGAGTGTTGATGTTTAGGTCTTTTAACTATGGTGCAGGAGGTCGTGCTACTTTATATCGTTTCACAGGTGCATGTCGTTCAATGCACACGAGTAGTAGTTCATTGAATACTTCAAGCTATTCAAGGGGATCTTCAAGCCCGTATATTACATTTAATGGGAGTGTCTTGAAATCTTGGATGTGTGCAGAAAGGTAAAAGTTTTTATAATTACGAATCATTTTGTATCTTGGTTGGCATGATGAGATGGAAAATCGGATTTTAACAAAAGGAGCATAGTTTCGCACGGGACCACACCTATTGATATTATCTTCTCTGGGATATTTGTTATTATGTGGTCAATTAGAATAGTTCCTTTTCTAGTAGCGGTTTTGATGGTATTTTCCATATCAAAGAGTTGGAGAGTTTCTATGTTGTTATTTGACTGATAGGGTTACTTTTGAGGATATTGATATTGGTGTCGCCTGTGATGACAATTGGTCCGTCCCATGTATCGTTAATTTTTGACAGGAGAATTTCTTCCATTCATTTTTCGAAGCAATGTCATGTTTTGGTTGGTATATCGTACCAAGGAGTATGTTGTCGTTCTTGCTTTTCCCGATCATTTCGAGCCAGATGTGTTCATAGGAGGAATTCAGTTTTCCGAAGTCTTTTCGCAGTTTGAAATTGTGTTCGTTTTTTATGCCAACACCTCCTCCTCTTCTGTTGCCTCTATTTTTATAAAGGAACTTATATCCTAGGATTCGTACATAGTTCAATAAGTTTTTATCATTTGTTTGTTGTGGGTTTCGTCAGAGATTCGATTTTGGGTGAGAATATGTGTCAGGTCTGGTATGTTGTGAAAAGGTAAGAATGAATGAGAGACAATCAGGGCATGTCCATTTTGTTGGTTTGCGAGAATCGAGTATCTTCATGCAAAAGAACTGCATTCGTATCGTTTGTTGTTGCTTTGACGATATTTTTACACATGATTTTTGTGTCTCGCTAATTTTCTGTTCACCACAAGCGTTCTAAAATCAAATAAATCAAAAAATCAATCGATGCCATTGAGCAGCCATTTCGCAGAAATTTATTACCACTTGGATGAGCGAAGAAATTTATTATGCTTCGATTATTCAGCCGCACAGTCCAAAATTGACCAATTTCGGGTCATCCGAAATTTTATGGTCAAAAATTTCTTAAATTGGATTTCTGTTCAAATTTTCGTCGCTCATCCCACGCTTCGGTCTCTTATACTCCATTTACTTCCAAAGCAACGCCCTTCAAATAACGCCTCTCTTCCAGAAACTACTACTTATACTTCATTTACTTCAAAAGCAACGCCCTTCAAATAACGCCTCTTTTCCAGAAACGTTACAGGGGCGATTTTTTGGTACACATTCCATAGTTTTGAGCTCATTACTTATTCATGAGATGCCGAAAACATTCTTTCTCATCATATCGCAAAAGTATGATCCCAAGTAAATTCCCGCGAAAATTAAAAATTTCTGAAGTATGATCGAAAGGAATTTTCCCGATAATTTACATAATTAACATGTTAATTAGAGTTAATTCTTTACAGAAAACATTCTAATAAGTTTAGCGGATATTTTTTTATTCACGAAATCAGCTTTTTTCAATCTTTGAAAATAATTTTGAAATGATTGGTTGAAAGTGAGTGGCTGAAATCTCATGCATTTAGAATAGCGATCTGGTTTTATTAAATAATTATTTTATTCATGAAATAAATAATATTGTTTAATAGCCACGAAAAACCAGAACCAGAAAAATCTTATTAGAAAAACTGTTAATTTAGTGGACAGTACCGGCAAATTAAATGGAAAAAACTGTGTTAGACGGGTATTGAGAAAGATTATACAGTAGAATCTCTATAAAGCAGACAGCATTGGTGCATCAAAAAGGTTTCCGCTTTATCTGTAGAACCATCGATCCATCCATACATGTGTGTCCTTTATGCAGAGATGTCCGCTTTATAGAGATTTTTGACAGTTACTTATTTTTGTGTAGAAAATCACTGTTTTCTCTTCCGTGATATCGATATCGATATAAAAGTACTTAAACTTCGAAAACAAGCCTAAAATCAGCGAAATTTCCATAAGGCGGACACCTCTAATCTTTTTCACGAACGGTATCCCCTAATTAGAGAGAACTGTAGTTTGTTCTGTGAAGAAGATAAAATAGTAGAACCAAATTTGTGTCTCTTCCCCAAACAGACGAGAAACAAATACTCAGTTATGGCCAATCGAGAAAGTTTATTGTCGTGAAAAATTTCAAAATGAGTCATTCGCGAAATTTAGGCAATAAACTTGAGAAACTTTTTTCCTTAAAAATAACTGATGACAACACAACTTGAAGAAAAAAGTTATCAGAGTGCATTATGGGATATGAAATCGAATCATTTAAAGAAATATGTGCTCCTTCACGGTGTTTAAATAAAGTGCTTCCACTGTCAAAATGTACTTCAGAGATGTGCAAACGTTTCAGAAGATTTTCTATGAACGATGTCTTAAATTTGTTTTCAGCGCATATGTTCTTTAACTGTTTTATTTCATCAAATCAGTTCTAAGTACCCTCGGCATAAGGACTCTGGAGATTTCGGTTTCGGATTGCACGAGTTGATATTTTCAACTTTGGTTAGCATAAGGCAGCCGAGATGGAGGTGGACCAAGATGGTAGTGAAGTAAGACATAAGTGTGTGTGTATCTTCGTATAAAACCCAAGTCAAAAATTATGTGAACCTTCAACTATTAGAAAAGAATAAAAGATAAAACTTCTTTAAAGCCGAATCTCCACTGACGCTTGTTTTGTAGTGTTCGCCCGCATCAATTTCCACGTTATTCCGCATTAATTTCCACGCAGATTATAGATCTTTTGTCGCGAAAATATCTAGCCGAAAAGTACTTTAGATGGGAGAATATGATCAGAAAAAAAAAAAA
The DNA here is from genome assembly GCA_039566895.2 of Turritopsis rubra. Classification (NCBI taxonomy): domain Eukaryota; kingdom Metazoa; phylum Cnidaria; class Hydrozoa; order Anthoathecata; family Oceaniidae; genus Turritopsis; species Turritopsis rubra. The sequence continues at coordinate 2,189,168 of CM077628.1, forward strand.
GAAATAATCACGGCAGTTCTACTGGACAACTTCCTTCCAATTAACAATTACAAAGTGGATATACGATATTACTGCTTGTCAGGATTGGCAGGCAAAGTGTTGGGGTTAAGTGGAGCAGCCAATCGAATTCTAGGTGAAACAAGCCTAACGGGTGACTGGCCCGGAGATGAAAGCCGAATTGGTGATGGTATACCGCCGGAAAAATTTGCACGGGGTAACGAGATCTTTAGTGGCGCCACCACTGGTCTGTTAACGGAACTAAGTACATGAGCGCTAGTTATTACTTGTGGTGTGGAACTCAGCGCTGCTGGTCGCAACTGCGGCCGTGCTTGAACTAAAGCGATATTTTGGAAGGTGAATGGTTTAGTGTGTTCTGTTAATGGGGACGTTTTGCCCTGTAACAAGGTTTTGGGGATGCGAACGACTTTTGCAGTTTGATCTCCAGATAAGCGGCGCTGCATCATCAACTGGTGTTCCTGCTGTTTTTGTGCACTGGGTTTTCCGGATAGTTGCATAAGTGCTTGTATACTGGTAACAGAAGGTGACGCATGTCGGTTAAATGACGATTGCAGATTTGGCTGTTGTGATTGATCAGGAGATTTCCCTCTTGTCACTGCCATTAACTGATTCAAAGAAAATGATTGAAGCGGTGGTGAAGAAGAATACATGGGCTTTCGTATAACATTCAAACTTTTTATGTTGCTCAGAGATACTGGTGGTTTCGATACAATGATTTGGTTGCCACGACTACCTTTGATATCAAGTAACTGATAACCCGATGACACGGTTGGTGTTGGATAGACAAGCTGGTTTACGGTGTCACCAGTCTCAGGCTGTTTTCCCGATGTAGATTTCGGAAAAAGCTTTCCTAAACTAATCCTACCTTGCGCTGATCGAGGTAAAGGAGATTGGTAACTGGCATTCTGCGGGAGTAATGTGACAGTGCGCTTCGCACCTTGTTTTAACTGGGAAACAGGAGTTGCGGAAGAAATGGATTTTGGTATTATTTTAGAAGTGAGGAACTGGCTTAACGTTTGTAAAGATGTTGTATGCTGATTGGTGGATAATGTTGAAGGTGTTTTCAAAGTTACTTGTTTAGGAACATACTGCTTCTGTTCAAGTTTCTCAATTGTTTTTGTATTTTTACCGGTAGCTTTCTTTTTTTGGTGTTGGGTTTGCATTAATAACATTTCTACACCTAATCTTTGTTGTTGCCCAGTTGAGAACGTTGCCACTTGTGGGCGCACAGTTTTAATTGGTTCGTGATGATGTAATTGAACAGAAGATTGTGTTGCCAAGATACGTGGAGTAATCATCTGGTCCAAACTATCAGTTGAAAGGTTTAATATTTTTTGTGAATCCACTTTTCCAATGCTTGTATTTATCAACTTCGTTGGACCATTACTAACCGGGTTTCCAGAAAGCATCTGTTGTGCGTTAACGTTGAGTTGCGAGCTATCAGTTAATGACAGGCTACTTTGAGTCAGCGATCTGCTGATGTCACAAAGCCCTTCAGCCGCTATTTCGTCCGGCATTTTGATATCGGAAAAGTCGGTAATATCTTCATTAAAGCTGTCTATGTCTAACAAATTGGATTCGGTATGATCAAACCCAAACAAATCCTTACTTTCGTCATCGCTTAAAATAGATTGGGTGGCCATTAAAGCTTCGTTTTCAAGATAGGACTGCAAATCATCACTTGGTTTATCAATCATATCTTGTAGTTTGATCTGTTTTGGAGGAATTGTTTCATTAACACTTCGTTTTCGTTTCACAACTTTTTTTATCGGATCTTCCTTTTTAGATATAACGTCACTATCGGATATAATTTCACCCGACGACGGAGCTATTGACGACGGAGCCATCGGAGAAGCATCACTAATAGTTTTCTTGACCTTCGGTGTTGATTCTTTCTTTATTTTCTCAGCAATTTCACCGAAATCGGCCGTCAATTTCTTCTACAGAAATTCAAGTAAGAAAAAATATTTCATTTGATGATGTTTCACTGACCCAAACTTTGTTGACAATAAATAAATATATAACTATATAAATGAATAACAATAAATAATAAAGTGTTTACTTACCTGCTTGGCAACTTTTTGCTTCGAGTGCGCCATCTGCTTCTTAGCTAATGCAGCAGCCGCACTTGCTTCGTGAATTTTTTCTACAAGATTAAAACCAGCGTATCAAAAACGTTTAAATGCATAACGAAGCGCGGAAATAATGGGAATTTAGATTACCAAATTCTTCAACTGAACGTGTCCGATGCAAATAAATCCATAACTTTCTTGGAGCATCAAATTTGACGCACGGGTCCTTTTCCGAATGCAAACGATCCAACGCTCCACTTACAACACTGTGTATCTTACATCAAAAATATCAAATAAACATACTAACAGAAGAAACAACCCTGAAAATCTTTAAGAAAATCTAGAAAATATAATACTTGGCCATCTGTAGCTTGTGGATTTAAAAACTGAGAATCCTTCAACAGGATGCAAACCTAAACAGGAGAAGAAAAAATATGTGGTGAAAAATATTCAAGCTTCCTGTTCTTATCTTTTTTATCTTCATTAGTTACGGTTGTTATGACTGTTCAAGAACAAACCGACTAACTGACCGAAAAGAGAAAAAGCCTGAAGACGAAGGTTTGTAAATACCTAACAAACATCTCGGTAAGAATTGACTAGAAGTCACTTCCCTGTAAAAATAATTATCTTCAATGTTATTATTCAACGGTTTTACCTCCGCTCGAGTTCCTTCTCCATTTGGTAACCTGGCAACAGCATCTCTGACAAGACATAAAATAGTGACGTAAGCAGGTCGTTCTGAAATTAACATGGCATGTTCTCTAGCTTTACTTGAGCTCAAATCCTTTCCACTGAAAACTCCCTAAAATAGAAATAAAAAAAACATGTACCACAACAAATCTTTTAGATGCATGGAAACATTTCTTTGGAAAATGGATTGCTTTCATCCTCAGTAAATATTAGAAAAGATAATTCAAAATTAATAATACAAAAATGTGTAAAAATAACTTTTTTCTTACTTTAACTGGACCAACAATCGATTCATAATCATGTGTGTTGTAAATAAATGGCTTATGTGGCGCATTATAACGATCTGTTTCCTAACAAGAAGTGAACTTATGAAAATCTGAATCAATCATTACGTAATCGTTTTTTAAATTGATGAATGGCCGAATGATTCATTATTCCTAAGTAAATGGATGAAGCCAAACCTGCTTTCGAAAATGTTCCTTTTCTTCCGGACTGCTGGATTGGACAATATAACTTGTTCTAATTTAAGAGCAAATTTCCGAGTATATAAATGGTGAACATTAACAATATCTTACACATCAACACAGAAAAGTATGAAAGTAATTATGGATGTCACCTTGAAGTATCAATCGTTTGACGGTCAAAATCTTCGGTTTTATCGTTACCCTAAACAACAAATAATTTTAAAAATTGAAACATCGAAACCTTTCCACCAATTCAAATATTGACATGAAACACCAACCATGGCTTGTCCAAAGGTTTCCAACCAGTGGTTACATAATGGCAAAATGACGTCATCGTTGTCATGTTCGGGACCTGAAGTAAGGCAGTTGTGTTTGAACCGTATCAGAAAAACAGATATGGATAACAAATGAATTCTAGAAATCAGGGAAGTGATTTACCAGTCCATGTCCACTCTTCTTCTTCTCCAGGAACAAGTAACGGAATGAAATCATTCAAAAGAGAAGCTGAAAAGGGAAGAAAATCTTTGTGATAAATATTTACTTTTTTTGAATTTACTAAATCATTAGCAGAAATTCAAGAAAACAGACAGACAATGAAGATTGTGTATGACACCTGTTCCACAGCCACTCATGTAATCCACTGCATATTTGACAAGTGGTAACCAGCTAGGATATAAGGTTTTCCAACCACAGGCTTCACTCGACTTATGCGCCTACACAAAAGAATACATAATGCTTCAAAAACAAAATACTAATTTAAACTGTTGACATTACTTCATTAGAAAACTTACCTGCCATGATGTTAATTTCTCTTCCAGCTAAACATAAAAAAACATAAAAATCATTCACCAAGTTGAAGTTTTTGTTCAGAAGAGCAGGTGATGATGAGTTGAGTGTTAATGGATTTACCTTGGACATATTGCATTTCTTTTCTCTCTCCTGCTCAAAGAAGTACCCAAGTAAAGAAAACAATGATCCCATACGAGGGTAACCATGATATGAGCTTCCTTTCTTTGTCACGTCCATTCTTTTCCTGGAGAAACAAACAAAGAAATCACCATCATCTTCATACTTGGTTTAAAGTAAATAAACAGTATCTCAAAAAACGATGACTCGACAACTAGCTGCCCAATAAGAAGAACATGTAACAGTTGTAAATGTAGCTGCCCAAAATAAGAAAAAAATATAACCGTTCACGATCCCTGCAAGTGGCTGCTGAGTCAGCAGAGTACTGGCAGTCTCTGCTTATATACTCATTTATTGCATGGGTTGAACCAAGAACAAGAAAAATTTCTATCAGCAACACATAATGGTTAAATTAAATAAAAAACAAGCATTTCCATACTGAACTTTATTGGATGATATATCATTCTTCTCATCAGGATTTGATATTTTTTCGTCAACCGGTACCTTTGAAGGAATCATTTTCGGTAGATCAATTTCTTTTTTTGACTTCTTGATTTTTCCTTTGTTCGTGACTACAGCGCAAATATAGAAAACCATACATATATATAGAAAACCATATATATATATATATCTTTCAAAATTTCCAAAAACTCAATCTGGCCAACAAAGCACACCTGTTTTCTTCAAGGAGTTGCATCTCATGATAACATCTGCTAGACTGATATTCGTGGTATCAATCTCTGGATGTGTCTATGGATTAATAAATAAGCAAATACAAAGACTATCATGATAATCAAAAACATGTTTTACAAGAAACTACGTATTAATATCATCTCTACCTCATTACAAAATCTCCTATTTCTGTGAATGACAATCATCTGATTAAAGTCATCTGCTGACACATTTTCGAGCGGTGAATTAAAAGAAGATGATAAAGGTGTTGGTGAATCAACCTGAATTTTCATTTTTGCTGGAAGTTTATATTTGGAAGTAGAAGCTGTTAAATCATCTGTTATACATAAAAACAAACAAAGAAATTAGGATGAACAAATTTGAAATTTAAATTTAATAGGCGAGTTGAATTAATCCACTGGAAGGACTCATCCAACATCAACGCAAGCACCACTGACCATTTTACATTTTAGTCTTTATGGAAAGTTTAAGCTTCATGACTTACTACTAGAAATTAACAGAAAAGCATAATAAGAAAATAAGAATTGAACTAAAGAAACAATAGTTCAGGGACCAAATGGGGATTTTTATTTGTCACCCAAAAATTTGGTACACTTGGATTAATCATGTAAATTGGGTCAATAGCAGTGAAAAACCATTCAGTGCCACCTTGGACCCAGGGTATTTCAAAATTTCGGATTTTTGTTGGGTTGTGCCATAGGGAAAAATAAAGTCAAATATAGTCAAATTATAGGTCACTCAATGGTCACTCAATGGTTTTTCACTACCCTGGGCCTAATGAACATGATTCAGAAAAAGAATTCCATGTGTACCAAATTTTTGGGTGGCAAAAAAACCCATCTTGGCCCCTGGACTACAAACCAAAACAGAACAAATGAATTAACACTTACTATGCAGATCTTCTTCATCTGATGAACTCATATCATCCTAAAGTAAAATTCCCAGTATAGATTTTCTAGACAAGGATGAAATTCTTTACAACAAAGAAAATGATCTCTCACTTACACCGCATTCATTGCTGACATCTTTAAGAATTCTATAACATGAAGGTTTATTCGAATTTTAGTCAAGCTTCAGTTTGTGTGAATTATGTGTCACATGAATCATCATTTGAAAAATAAATTTCAACTTTAAACCATTCATACTTATCATATTTTCTTCGAACACGATTGCAAACTGGATAAGCGAAGGGGAAATGTTCTTTTCTAAGAAATGCAAAATTTTTATAAAATATCAGTAATAACCAAACATGTTCTTAAGTAGCGAAGATCTGTTGTTAACAAAAAGTTTTAAAAAACAAAATTTTTATAACGTTCAACATAAATCATTAAATGTGTCCAAAAACATACTTATTTTTAAAAGTGTACCCTACACCATTCTTGTAGCGTTTTTCCAACATGATCTAATAATGAAGAAACAGAAAAACAATCTGTCATACTTCTTTTGGTAAAAAAACAAAAATGATGAAAGAGAAAACTGAAAGATGAAAAAGAAATTTTCATATACCTTTCGAGAAGTAAGTATTTCTTGAAGAAGATTTTTGTAATATTCCTTTTGAGAGAGCTAAACAGAACATGTAAAGTTAATGTATATGTAAAAAAGAAGTTGTGTGTTGTTAAAGGAAATATTTACAAACCTTGTAATTTTTCCATTTCAATTTCTGGAATTTTTTTTTCATTTTTATAACTTTAGGTGATAAAAGACCTTCTAAAGAAAACAAAGCTTTAATTTAGATAAAAGTAGCTAACCCAGGGTGTTAGGTAAAAATTAATCATACATAGTGTCCTTTTTATAAAAACTGGAGCAGTTATAGTTATGAAAAACGTTTAGAAGCCTGGGAGTGTTTACAGGCTGTGGAAGGTTTCACACGAATAAGTAACCTGTTTTGTCTTAAAATCTAACCTTGACACCTATATATACATTATTTTGGTGTGCATAGATAAAACATCAAAACTTTAATCCCCTCAACACAGATTGTCTTTTGGAAGTTCATAGAAAATAAACTCAAACTTTCTATCCATAACCAAACTTTCAATGTCCAAGGGGGAAGTCCTTTGCTTGCTTCATTTGAGAAAAATGCGTCAAATTGACACTATATGTGTGTTAGCTAAAACACACTGTCAAACCACGCCTACAACCTCATACCTTTAAGTTGCTGATACATATTTTGAACAGGGTTGCCATGTTTCAGTTTCTTATCAGTGCTTAAAGCCATCCTACAAATAATTTATTTTGAATTTATGTTTCGTCATGAAAAGGTTACAAATCTTTACTGGTCCTTTCAAAATCACAACAACTCATAACAAGGTGATTAAACAATTTTTTAGATTGAAACAAGCAACTCACATTACAGTATCATCTTGAAAATTTAGGTCTTCATCATTGAAAGGTTTGGGTATAAATTGCTTTAACAACAAGTATAAACAAAAAAATAAAAAATTGATCATCCCCATCAAAGTCAATGTAATAAAATCAGGAATAGAAAATGTTCAAAAGAAATTTTAAGGTTTAATTAAGTTTAATTAACTTAGTATATAACACTGAAGATGGTATAATAAAAAAATATATATACCGAAAAGTTGTTCCTGATTATTATATAATAAACCTTGTTGTTTTACTTTTTATATTCATAATAAATCATGACAGAAACATTTAATTCAAATGTTTAAGAATTTTTTGGGAAATCTTACCAGGAGATGATCTTTTTCTTCAATTGACAATGAATTCCAAGTTTGCATGCTGACCACAGATTTGAAAACAGCTTCCTGTAAATATATTATAATATCTAATGAGAAAAATAATTCAATGCAGCTATTTCCTTCGGAATGAGTATATATGTTCCACACAAATGTTTTTATATATAAACTTACATTTAGAACAAGATCTTCAGGAACTTCAACAACTTCTCCATTCAATACACATTTCATTTTGATACTGACTGGTCTATTTATCTCTAAGAAAAACTGTTCTAGTGTGATTAACAGTATATAAATCTTGATTTGAAACAATTGTCCCGATTTTGAATTGTCTTTCTTAGTTTCTGACCTTTTTAAACGGATGATCTGATTCATCAGTGTTGAAGGAAGCAAAGAAAAGTGAAGAAAATAAAGCAACTGTTATGTCTTTTTCTGCATATCCTTTCAATCCTATGTATCAGTTTCAAGTTCCAGACAAGCTAATACATACTGTCCAACCTTAGACTTTGGGAGAACCTCTCATATAAAGTGGCTAGCTAACGCCCCACCATGGTTGGTCAGAAAAATCTTTCCATTGATGAGTTTTGATGAACATAAGATTTACACTACTACTCGCACTACACTTGGGAATGACGGTTGTAATGTCGTGAAGTCTTGTGCATTACTCAATTTCTTTTATTGCAGTTTCGAAGATTTCCTTTTTACCAGAAAATTTATTGCCTTATTACCTACTATTTGTAAAGCTTTTGAAGGCTGAGCCTTCAGGATGAACAATCGTATTCATTTTCATTATTGAAAAGACAGTTACCAGTGAGTTTGCATTGCTGAATGGATCTGGGGAAGAGTTGTTAAATATTTTTGTCCAGAGCAGACTTGAATGTTTCTGTATTGATATTTTTCTGATCCTTTGGGAGAGTGTTGAACAGCTGTGGTGTTCTAATCATGTGATTTGTGAATGTTTTATGTTTTTTGTGTTGCCTGGGAGAATGTTGCTTAATCTTCCTCTGTGTCTTGCATTTTTCTACTCAAGAAATTTATGTCATTTACTCTACATTTTGGCATGATATGTTCCAGGATTTTCCATCCACGTATATATAGCTAATGACATTTCATGTAGTCTTTGTGGAGAGCATAGAGCATTTTTCAGCATTTGTTCAGAAACTTTCAAGTTGATAAAAGAGGCTCCTTGAAAAAATTCATAGCTAATAATAAATCAAGATCCTAAAACATACATATATATTCATACATATGTACCAACAAATTCTAGCATATACTTAACTTCCTTGTCTTTATAAGGAAAGTTAGGGCCGCACCGGTTTTTTTTATGACTCTCGGCAGTGTGGTGTTCTAGTAGAAGAGAGATACTTTTTAGCGCTCACGTGTGTACACACAGTACATAGTTCTAGCAACTACACAGTCACAGAGAGTTAGCTACAATTAATTAAAACAATCGAACCAAAGCAAGCAAGGAAAGTCATAGCCCGCTGTATGTGGTGTTGCATACAGCTGTTATTTTTCCATCTTCTTGTTGAACGTTTCCAAAATCGAGTGTAAGTGAAATGAAAGGTGCTCAACAGACAAAAGGCCAGACCTCACTACTTATCTACCATCTTTATCTACAATCTTTATCGTTGCACGATGGTACCTTCGGTAAAAAAAGTCGGTCCAAAAGTGACCAAATTTAAAATTTCTTACACAACTTTTTTACACAACATTAATACACAACTTTTTTAAAAACCGCCGGGGTGTCACCGGAAATCTTGACTCCCCTAAAAAATGACTCCCCAGTCATTATAAACTAGTATAAAGTAACTCCCCGGCCATTATTAACTAGTAAATATTAACTCCCCAGTCATTTGAAACTAGAGAATTAAGACTCCCTAGAGTTATTATTTCCTAGGAAAAGTTAACTCCCCCAGTGTATTTTGACTTCCCCTTCGGATGAAAAAAAAACCCCACATAATTTTATACCTGAATGAAGTCATACTTATATGTTATAATGACATATGTTCTGAAAATACATAAATATCGTACTTGCCAAAGGGCTATGAGCGATAAAATTTGGGTTTTCTAAAACGCAAGAGTTTTGATACAATTAAACGAATTTAAAACATTATTAAAATAAAAATTTCTTGGAAGGTTGGAAGTAGAATAACAACACAAAACAATCATATTATTTGGCAGCAAAACTTGAGTTTTTCAAAAGGTTTCTTGCTGTAAAAATGAACATGCTTTTATGCAAACGGTTTCAAAAGAATATCTACAAAATTTGAACTAAAAAGTAAGAAAACACTATGATTAGGCTGGTGTAAATATAAACCTTGACACAATATACCCAAAATCGGCAAAAAGTGACTTGATTTTGTCCAAGTTACGAAAATTTTTACCGACTAAAATTTAATACCGACTTTTATTTTGTCCGACTTTATTTTAACAATAAGGTAGAACGACGGAGGGAGAACGACGAGTCAGGCGCGCTGGGGATGATTATGGCGTTTTCTGATGTTTTCGCTTGAACAAAACGGAAATAAGATGTAAACAAATACTTGACTGGAAATCATGGGCACATTTCTTTCAAGCCATTAGAATCAGTTTTTTCTCTTCCAACTCTCCCAAGTGTTCTGTTACGAAAGTTTTCAATCTAAACACTGTTAAATACGTGTTAATTGCAATCCGTAATATCAAAGGTGCGCAGTGAGTTTCATATAACATTACGTAATCAATTACGAAGAGGTTAGAAAAACACACAGTCAGTGAGTGTTTAACTTGTTTGAACAAAAAGTTTCATACAAAAAAAAACACAATTTTTTATTGCTGCTTTCCATCCCCCCATTTATTCCATGTACACCCCCGTTTTTAATATTCCAAAATATTTCCATATTAGCGGATTGTGGAGAAGAGTTATATATAAATACTTGTAATCGGAGAAATTATGGCGAATACAAATCTTGGAACAATTTCAGGAGTCAAACTTTCGCGAAAGTTAAAAAATCGCAAATTGGCGAAAGTTTCTCGTTCCAGTCGTCTTTATTAAGCCACACTTCCAGCCAATCTGTGTAAAAATGTAGCTTCTATTGGAAGGGTTGTTTATTGAAGCTTTAAGTACCGCTTTCAGCCATTTTCACGCTGCTATTCTAACCAGTCAACCGTATTGTTTAAATATTTTTTAGCTCGTTATAAAAAATTAACGAGGCATTACTTTTTGTCATCAAGTAACTATCATAACCAATAAATCTGTGCAATCGCAGCATGTGGGGTAATGCGCAATGTTTGTTTGCAGATTACGATCACTGCATTTATCAGCTTGGAGATCACAGAATAATTTATCATTCAACACAAACATTATTAGTTGGTTTTTGCTTCGGTGGCAAATCATTGTTCTTGGATTCTTCAGCTACGAAAGTAATTAAGAAAGTAATTTCAAAGAAGCAAAAATTATTTAAAGAAGTGAAAATGTCATCGTCAAAAACTAATTTGTCTTATTCAGTATCTCTGTTGTTCGTTCGTGAGGTTCAATGTATCAAGCTTGTCTTTTCCTCTTATGGAAAGCTGATTTGTTTAAATAAAGGGTGAAATCTTTATAAGACTCTAAATGCTTTTAGTTTTTATACTCTGTTATATAATATTTACATGCAGATAACGATAACTTGTGTATTTCCGCTACAGGTACACACAATGAAAGGAGTATTTCTGTATGCCATCTTAATGGTTGGTGTTTCTGAGACGATGTGTCAATTCGCTGAAATATGGGATATATTCGAGTATTTACTTGAAAATCAACCCCACCCAAATACTGAAAATTCGGAAACAGTTGATCCCGTAAAATACGACTATGATCTTACAGGTACAGCTGCATGTGCACAATTAGCCGGCTGTAAGACGTTAAATTATGGTAAAGGATGTTATGGACCATCTGGGGGTTTGCAAGACTGTGACAAGTGTTTCCATTTCGCAAGGCCTCATAGAAGAAATGTAATGCGATCCGATTTTTTTAATTACGACAGAGCATATATAAAGAAATGTGGCAAACATCCCACTTCCGATTGCCCGTCAATTGAATATGTGGATGAGATTCTCGAGCATATGATACTGATTGGTGATGACGTAGCACAAACCTATCAAGGTGCTGTCTGGAGGGAACTCAATGTACCTGATTTTGATTTCCAAAAACATTATGAGACGAAATTTTGTGATGCCCACTGTGTGATGAACTTGCGAGATGCATGCACGAGGCCTACCGTCTTGACGCATATATCTCAATGGTGTCACAACATTTTAGATTTGATTATAAACCGAGTACCACATTCTAAAGGGCCTGCATCATATATCATGTTTCTTGCTTCTTTAATAGCCAGTCCGAAATTTCCGAAAGTCACAATCAGTAAAGATATTTCCACCTGTAGAAATGGAGAAGAATGCAAATGGCCATCCTATAACTTAAGGGCCGAGTTTGAGGAAAAAGCTGTCCTGGTAGCCTCTGCTGCAGCCTCATTTTTACTCGCAGGAAATTGGTGGTCTAATGTCGACATCGAAACTCATATTCAATTTCAAGAGTTTGGTTTTGCTGTGCAACATTCACTTATGCTTGCTGTGTTTAGTGGCCGTCTGCGACTTACTTTACATCCAAGACGTCCTGTCGAAGCACGTGGTGTTATTGAGCCAGGCGTGCAGCTGCTGTTTGATGAAAAAAACATTCCACTGGCTGCAAATTTCGATGGATCTATTGGAAAAATGTATGCAACCTTGTGCGCCATGTTTTATCAAACAAAAGATGAAAGGATACTTCTTCATCGGAAATTACGATATCGCCCAGAAATTCACGTGATGAATAATCAAGGATGCGTGGAAAGAACCAGTGGCATGATCTTTATTAGGCCTGGTGACTGGGTTACTGAAACACCAAAGTATTCCGTGCTAGGTTCAGCAGGCATTCCAATGGGTGTGCAGTTTAGCACGGATACAAACTTGACAACATTCGAATTCACGGGACAAGGCGTTAATGTCTACCCTCCCTCAGTATCGGCTGTTCTGAAGGAAACTGGAAAAACGCTATGTACAAACGCTGTAGGTAATGGCCCGAACCTTTTCAGCATCTTCAACAAACAAGGCTTGCGTGGGATTGGAGGCATCTGTAATTGGGTGGCTGTGTGGTAAAATAAAAAAAAGACTCAATAAACAGAAATGTCAAAAAAAAGAATATGCAGAATTTTCAGTGAGCTTGTAACTGGTTCGTTGGTATTTATAAAAGATTAAATTCATTGGTAGATATTTCCCTCTTTCATGCAAAAACCCGAACATTTTTTTGCGAAAAATCTGATAACGACGAAAATAGAATCGGCGATAACAACACAATATTTTTTTCCTTCTTTTCAATGTTTTTTTTACTAAAAGAAGTTTCGACAAAAGAAATATTTGTAATGAAAAAGATTGTAGGCTTGATAAGTAAACAGTTGCTTTCGCTACGAAATCAAAACTTCAATATTGACAGGGAGGGAGAGCAGAGTTTTTCATGTAATTTCTATGCGACATTGTAGGCAGGAAGGAGTCTACAATTAATAGAGGACACGAATCGCAAAACTTGAACAAATACATAAATGTGGGACAAACGGTTTCGAAAGTTAATGTACCAATACATATAATACCATGTCCGAAAATTTGTCCATATTGTAAAATTTGTCCGAAATGTATTGTACCAAAATATAAATAAATGTCCAAAAACTATTCTACTGAGGTTTTCCCAGTTCTCTTACATACACAGTGGTCACACTTTCTAACAAAGACACAAAGTTAATTTATCTATTTTTGATTTCTTTTAAATCTTTGCTTATCAAAAGAATTTCTGATAAGAAAGGAAGATATGAAAGAAACGAAAGATTGTACGTTTGATAGGGAAAAACTCACGATGTGAAACTGTTTGTTAAGAAATCAAACATGGCCGATCTGATTATCGATTTGAGTTCGATAAATGCAAGCAAATCGAATGGATTGTCTTGTGTAGTGAAAGATCCACATGGGATTTATATAACGCCCACTATTGAAACTACGGGAAGACTGAAACGAGATATCAAATTTTGGCCGCACAAAATAGGCTTGTACACCGTTTACATTTATTACAATCGTAAATTGATACCTGGATGTCCATACACAGTTCAAGTCCGTCATGATGGCGAATACAAGAAAACGTGTTTTAAAGATACAGATAGAAACGATGATTGAGTTAGATGATGATTATCTTTAGTAAGAATATATATATATAGATGAAAATCTTTTGGGAATTCTCTTCGATTGCCTCACAACACCATTCAATTAATTATGTTTTATTTCCAGTGTGCTGTTGTTACGTATGTACAATTGCGAAGTAAATTTTATAAACAGCTAATTCCCACGTGCAAAATTAAGATCTAAAGAAGTGACAGGTATAGTAATGCGTTTAATATATCTCTATTGTCAGATTCAAAATTGCAGGAAGATATTCGAATAGGTTTAGCATTGAGTTTCTGTAATCAGCATTAAAATGAAATGCAGAATAGAACGGAACAAACTGTTCCACAAACTTTTTGAAATTAAAAAATTCTAAAGTAAATAAATACGCTAGACTCTCTGTAATTCCACTTCATCTAGTTCGAACTAACTTCGATGTCCTTCACCTATGATTTTTATATAATGAACCTCCGTTATTTGAACATTTTTAATTCCTCTTGAAAGTTCGAATTAACTACTGTAAAATAAAAAAATTCCTACCACTCACAATCACAATTAAAACATGTAAGATGAAGATAGAAAAATAAACATTGGCTAGCGGCTACAACACACAATAAAAACGTCTGTGTAGATCGGTGCTGAAGAAAAATGATCTTCATAGAAAGATTGAACATTTCTCGAGCTTTCACAATGGACCAGCCATCACATCATTCACCAGCAGGTTCCCCCGACACATCATCATGACGTCATCATCCACGCCATTATGATGGTTGGATATAAAACAATGTTACCTTTTCACTTTTCCAAAACAAAAAGGAGGATTTATAAATAATGGACCAAATGTACGGAACAAAAAATTCTTCTGCAGCTTCTTCTTCCATGTATTTGAATTTTAATTGCGGGAATTTCTATGAAGGAAAACAAAAGCAATTTACAGAAAGGATAGCCATACAAATTTCTTCAATCCTCATCTTCTTTCGAAATACAAACCTTCATTTGATCTTGTGGACAGTTCTCTGCACTTTCTTCAATTAACTTGATAATCTGTTCAGGAGTATCGACCAAATTTTCTTGTTCATCGACACGTGCACCAAAATATGCTAAAATCTGATAGAAAAAAAAAAGAGGTTCAGGATTTATTTATCACCATTGCTGCATTAGGTTTATCTCACTGCAAGGTAGCTGCGAAGGCTAATAAAAGTGTTCGAAAGAACGAGAAACAACCTGACCGTAAACCTCACTAACCCGAACAAACGTGTGAATGTTTGCACCATAAACATAAAGATGGGGGAGAAATTGTCAGATGAACTATTTGTTACGAGAGAGCTGTAGAACTGGTATTCTGAGAATCACATTCTTATATTATTCCTTTTGGCAACGACATCGTGGACAAAAGAACAACCTGAGAACAACCTGGTTGCAAAGCTAACGCGAAACCTAACCCTGACCTAAACAAACCACCTTCCATACATTTCTGCTAATGGTGGTGATAGATAACCTTTCTAACCTTTCTTCTCATAATAATATTGTGATGGAAGCACTTACCGTATCAATATTTTGAATGATATCTTGAAACCGAGAATTTGAATGAAATGTCTGAAAGAGTTCTTTGTTTCGAAGCAGAGAATAAACTAAGTTTGAATTTTCTTTCAGATTATGACACAAACAAGCATTTAAAATCTCGATCATCATATGAACGATTTCTTCAACAACTGCTAAGTCTGACAACTAAAAATAAAGAAAACTAAAATAAAGAAAATGAAGGAAACGATTTCAGATAACTGTGAATAACAAGAAAATCTCCCTTACATCTTCTTCTTTTGCAACTTCCTTTATTTTGGAAGAAAGTTTCGAATGTTTTTTTATTAACTGATTGAACAAACTGTAAATAAGAAATAATATAAAGATAAAATAAAAAAAATAGGAAAGACAGAAAAAAGATTGGATTACATTAGGTACCAGATGATTCGTGCATGGAAAATATTGTACGTCATACGTAGTGTAGGGTTCTCATGAACAGATTTAATAGAGTGTTTATCTAACAGACTCTTGTTTTATTTAAATTTCAGATGAGGGCACTACTTACGATATAAATTTCTGTGTCACTGTACAGTGAAGAGATTTAAACGTGCTTGCCATGTTCGCTAACGATGCCAAACAGTTCGTATGTAAATATTTATCCTACAGAAACAAATTCAGATTTGATTGTTGCTCCTTCACAAGTACGTAAGGTTAGAAACACATTAGTGATTTGTCAAAAAACTAACTGGCTCACCCTCATCTTGGCCATGTTATATTGTATCGTTCTCAAGACTATCAAGATAAGCAAACTCCCAACAGAGATACCATTAACATTTCGTTCTTTATACCAAACAATATCAGAAACAGGCTTAAAATCAAAACATCCTGATAGCAACAACAAGAAACTCTGAAAACCTAATATTCATCATCACCAAGTTAAAATTGATTCAAAGATGCATGAAGAAATAAATTTACCATATCATGAACAACAGAATTAAATTTCTCCTCTTGTGAGAACATGAGAACAACAATTAATGCCATGTATATATGATGTGCATTCTTCTGTTCTGCATTATATAACACTTCCAAAATTGGTAGGATCTAAGCAAACACAACACAGCGTTATACTTACAAACAAGAAACGTGACGTGTTTTCAATGAAACTTGTGAACAAAAGAAACATAGGAAGCAAAATATTACGTACCATATTTTGTAAATCTTTTTGATTTAAAGTAAATTTCAGAAAGGAAGGATTTTTATGAAGAAGTAAATACAACATCAAAACTGATCGGTCATTTTTTAAATCTCTGCAAATAAATCAGTATTACTGCATATGAAGAAGAAGGTAATGCAAACACAGAGAAATCTATACAATGGACAGGCTGGCTATACTTAAATCCGTTGTGGTTTAGACTTGCAAATTTGTTCAACAAGAAATCCACATTCGCATAGAGTAGGCAGAAATATAGAAATTACGGTTGAAATCAAGTTCGCAAAAGAACCCTCACTAAATCCATCAAAACACAACTTTAAAAAATATCATATACCAATTAAGATAGTATACTGTCAAAATGAATTGATAATACCTCTCTAAAGCAGTGTATAACCTCTTGAAATTTAATGGAAAGGAACGGTCTGTTGAAGAAACATCAGCTAAAAAGACACGAGTTGATGTGAAAAGCATCAGCCAAAAACCATGAGTTGATGTGAAAAATATCAACTTCATTGATATGAAAATGTGGAAAGTGTAATACAAATGGAAACTGCAAAGAACATGGTAACATACGTTCTGTTCTGTTTCCTGGTTTAAATTGGAACATGGCAGCTCTATATTGATTTTGCTCCTTCGCGAAATGAAATGAAAAAACAAGCAGCAGCAACAAACTGTGACATGCTAATGGTTTCAAACTGTCTGTATCCTCAGGGACTTGTTGAGTCATGCTACCTCCAAACAATGACCAAATTCCACCTAAAACATTTATGAAGAAAATGGTTTGAAACATTAGAATTAATGGATTCAAAGGGAATTGGGCACAAATTTCAGGAATTAAAAACAAAATCGATGGAGCTTATGTAGTTTAATATAAATAAATTTATTTATAAATTTTTCTGATGAAGTCTATTGTAGACGAACGAAAATTTAAATAAAAACAGTTTTACTCATTGAAAATACAGTTGTCATTGTTTTCAACCACACTGTGTTTCTATATACATATATATATATTCAAAAGTTCAAGAACTTTTGTTTTTTAGTTCAGGAATGTATAACATTAACTGATAATCATTTTTGATTCTTGCTCTGTTGAGTTAATGAGTTATATCATTTTTAAAGGAAATTTTTGCGGGAAGAAATTTTACGGAATTTATGTTTCGAAATCAAGGTACCAAAAACTGCTAGTTTTTGTGGATCCACCCATTTACTACATTGTCTTCTGTGTCAGACCATGTCGGACTATTGATCAAAATACCCAAGAAAATTCAAAATAGGATGAAATTTGTTGTAAAAAAAACAGAATTTATTTTTGCGGTTCAGTGAATTTTCTTCGTTTTTTGTGGAATTTATTTTTGTGGATAAGGATAAAAACGCAAAAATAAATTCTGCAAAAATTTCTTCCCAGAAAAATTTCTTCCCTTTAGGTTTGTTTGGTAATGAGGACATCTAAGTTTTTTCTTGGACAGCAAGTTTGCAATTACGATATTCATGATAAACAAATAGCAACAAAAGGAGATTTTAGACCAAAATTCTGAAAACATCTATTTGTTTGAATAAGTCCACCCTTTCATAAGCATAATGACTTACTAGTTGCCCATCCCACTATACTTTGTTGTGAGGATGGAATATCTTCATTCTTGATGTAGTTGTGAAGTAACTTTCTGACAACAGAAGATGCATTCACAGAACTATAAGGAGATAAACGTGAGACACACATTGATGGAGATAAACATGAGACACACATTGATGGAGATAAACATTGATTTTGTTTCCAATGAAAAAACTTCAAATACAAAGTTGCATAACAAACTACTAACCATTTACTATTCATTACCATCATATATATCTGGTTTTTATCATCGATCGAAGTTTCATAAACTCGTGTACCAAGAAACACCAAATATAGTGTTACTGCTTCCAAATGAATGAAATAGGTAGTAGGGCTATGCAAAAAAATAGGAAACAATATTTCGGTTTTTCTTAAGGGGTTCTTAAATGTTCATAAGAACACAAAATTAAAAAGACATACTCAACAGGTATGTAAGCGATCAGCTCTGACAGGACTAATAGGAATTCCTCAAATATTGTAGGTTGTCCTATATAAATAAAATAAAATATGCATACTCAATCAACATATAACATTCTATTAATGGAAAAGAAGAAGTAAGAGGAGTCGTACCACTGAATGAAGGCAAAGTATTGAATTGTCCAATTAATTGGTTGGCGGGATAATTTTCAGCAAAATACTCACAACAACAACGCATAATAAACAATGCATTATGGCATTTCGTGATAATAGTTTGACTGCACAAATAGAAACAAAATATAAATGAATAAATAAATTAAAGTTTGTTTACTATAATTTCAACTTGAAAGGAGAGTTTAGGAAATCCCCTGAGTTTAGTTATATACGGAATAGTTTCTGGTACACATAGAAAATCCTTATTTTTCTCTTTCGTACAATTTTGATAAAGCCATATAATGTGTTTGTTGTCTTCAGAGATTAAAGTCTTAACAGAATCTTGCTCAAACTTCCACCACTTCTACTTCAGGAACTGTTGAACAAAGAATACATAAATAAAAACTTACTCCTTCATGATCTCATTGCTGGTAACCATTTCACGAATGTAAAATATTCCAATACAAGCTAAAGTAGTAAAGTTCCCACTTAATTTGTTGTTTTGACCTGTAAAAAAAAAGTTAAAATAAAACTTTACTGAAATTTTAATTGCCGTGTACTGGGAAGTAAGTTGCTTGATATACCTTTTTCTAAAAGTGAAGTGGTTCAAACAAACAAGGATTGGAATAAATTCAAATAGAGCAAAAACAGCTCACATAAAGTAGCAAACAAAATTCACTAGAAATGCACAAATCTGCAAATGGAAAAGGAACAAAAGCATAAAACTTCATGTTTACACTTCTATATATCAATACTATTTATAACAAAAATCCCAAACCCTCAATTACAAAAATAATTCTGCAATTTATAGGTCTGCAATAATTAATTCTGCAAAAAAATCATTTTGAACTTACTAATTGACTGACACAAGCTTTCCACTGCTTCTTTTAAAAGTCGACTATCTGATCTAAATAGAATTAACAAACATATTATTACTCAACAAATAACTTCTACACACATGGTTGACAACCCACTAAGCAAAGAAGAGAATCTTTCAATTCCCTGTGAAGCTTAGTAATTTTAAAGTATATAAAACACTAAAATAATTTCTTTTCCATTCATATAAAAATAGGTCATTGTTTACAAGGAAGTAAATCTTCATAACAATACTTGTTAATTGGCATTGAAAACTTGAACATCAAAAACTCATCCCAGAATTTATCGTCACGATCAATCTTCTTCTCCGAAACAAATTGATTTAGCAGTTTATTTTTAGACAATTCAGATAAAGATGAATTTTGAACACCCATATTTTCATATATGCTTCTAAAATTGAAATATAAATAACATTACGTAAAAATAAATTACATTGTCTACTGTATTATTCAGATTCATCTATTATTAATGACACTGCTAGGTTCGGATCAGAAAGCAAAAATACAATCGCAATTTGTTTATCTAATCTTCCAAGGAAAGAAATGTTTTTATATTTATTACTGTTGTTTTGATAATTGTATTTCATATCTTTTACATCATTTTGAACATGAAATTAAGTACCCGTGAAATTTTAAAGAAATCTATTTTTCTAATTATAGGGACCAACTTAGAAGTAAAGACTGACTTTAACTAATGGAACGACTTCTAAACTGGGGAGTCCAACATATCAACAGTATGTCATGCTAAATTGGACTTTCCTTGTCCAACCTACGGATTTACTGTTCAGTGTGCAAGTATATTTACACAACTTCTTTTTTGAGTGAAACAATCTTATATTTAATACTATAAGCGTTTGAGCCCTGGTTGTGAGTCCTAAGCAAAAAAAACAAAAATCATCAAATTTGTTTAATAGACAAATGTGGCAACGGTTTCCGTATCCATATGTGTATTAGTATATTGCATTGCGTCAAATGTTTACATTTCCGTTTGTTGACAAAGAAACCAGAAATAAAAAAGAAAGAAGAAATGTATGATAAAGCCAGATTGGTTAAAAGTTTTTATAAAAAGCTGTATAAGAGTGATGTGTCATACCAATAAACAAGGAGGTAAGATTATATTTTTGCTTCAGTTTTATAATTAAAGATTGTCTTTATAATACAATAAATTTATTCCAGAAGAAGGGGTTTCTTTCTAATAAGCTGTTCGGGTAAAGTACAGTCATAAAGAAACTTTAAGCGTCTTACATGGAAATACAAAAGATTTTTGTGTACAAATTTATGTTATATGAATTCATTATTAAAAATATTCTACGCAGTTTGTTCTAGACATACGATTGAACTTCGTGAAAACTTATGCGGCCACATAAAGGTTCTTTCGGGTTGTACTATAGATTGCAACTTAATAGGAACTCCATTGGTAAAAATGTTTTACCCGGGCAGCTAGTTACTTCATATTGCCAGATTTGCAAAGAACAAACAATTACGCAAAGTTTGATTAAAGTTTGCGATAATAATTTTGGGTGGATATTTAATAAATGGCCCTCCTGTGAATAAGTGGAACACAATAAAATGTGCAGCAAAACTTGGCAATCATGCGAATTTGTTCTCAAGATGGCAGCAAAGTAGTAAATGGTGGAAAAAATGTTAAGTATACTTTTTGGTAATGATTAATGCATGTGTTTAAATTTGTCAAAAAAATTAATATTTGTAAATATTGCTGTAGCTACTGATGTTCATTGAATGTTTTGAAACATTTTAAGGTAGTTTCATCTAAGTTCGACAAAACAACTTTGCAATTCAATAAATGAAAAAGGAAACCTAATTTACGTCCAAAAGGATGTAAGATATGAAATACGATATCCAAACAACATTAGTAATAAAAAGATAAAGACATTTCTTTACTTTGAAGATAGATAAACGGAGGAGAAAAGGAACGGGAAGATACATCCGTGTTGAACCATATATTCTTTATTCAACAAAACAATTTTCAAAACAATTTAGAGAAAAAACACGGAACAGAGGAATAACAAAAGAGATATCGTAAAAACCATGTGCCGTAATAATCCCAAAGGAAACACTAGAGGTGATATTTCTTTTCTTTACCGCTTATTATTACCCTTGAAGCTACTTGTAACATTTTCATAACTATTACATCACGACGCAAACAAACTCTGATAATCAGTTGGTTATTAAGCATATAGAAAACAAAATATCACACTGGAGAAGGGAAAACCTCCCCTTTATGGAAATCTGCTTTGAAAACGGGGATTTAAAAGTCATGATTTGAAGTCCCATGGCCAATCTTTCCGTTCCAGTAGTAAACCAGATGGTGTGATAACAGCATGCGTGAATATCAGCATCTTGTTTTCGTTCGTGTTTTTTGTGTTTGGATTTGTTTAAAGAGGTTTCAGACTCATCTTGAACTTACCCCCAATTATTAACCGATATTTCAAATTTTATCTATTGGGTGAAAAGTACTTACTGTAAGCTTCCTTTTTAAATGTTTTTCATTTTTTTCGTTGATTAATCGCTTCAATATTAACATTTGTCGAATATAGAAGCATATCAAACTTAGATGGGCTCTATTTCCTTTTCGCACCCCCTTTTTTATTTCACTGCAATCCATCCCAAACATTACAAGGAATATTCGTATAGAGGAAAAAAGTCATTTGAAGTAAAATTTAAGGTTGATACAAAATTAATTTGAAATAACAATTAGCAAAGTTTTGATAATTTAAGTGTTTCCCAATCGCTGTATCTTCTTCCACTCTGTTGGATTTGTTTATGCATCTCCATTCATTTCCATTCATTTTTAATTTTATTTTTACTTTTTTTCTATCTTCTGTCTTTTTGTCTTCTTTCTATACACACTTGTGAATGCTGTCTTTTCGAGTCTTTTGTGGCATATCTTTAAAAAACATGTTCTTGGTCTGCATATTGAAATCGGGTCGTTCCTATGAAATACTTATGATACCTGAAATAGGTTTTTGTTTCCTAGCTTCCCCCGTGATGGAGAGTTAACTTTAAAAAATATGGCGGATTACTTGTTTAGTGAAGTGAATATAGTTAGGA
Source organism: Turritopsis rubra (assembly GCA_039566895.2). Classification (NCBI taxonomy): domain Eukaryota; kingdom Metazoa; phylum Cnidaria; class Hydrozoa; order Anthoathecata; family Oceaniidae; genus Turritopsis; species Turritopsis rubra. The sequence continues at coordinate 2,211,768 of CM077628.1, forward strand.
ATTTTCACAGATTTCTCAACTGTTACATTAAAATCTTTATTTTTATAAATCTACAATATTTAATCGCTCCTTGTTTTTATTTCGAGAAATAGCTTGTTATCATACTTTTTTCCTCTTTACGAATGTTCCTTGTAACGTTTGGGATGGATTGCAGTGAAAAAAAAATAGGGAGTGCGAAAAGGAAATAGCACCCTTAGATGTGAAACTACCTTCTTATTGTTATGATATGGTATATGAAACATTGCAATTGAGGGATCCCTCAAATGCGGTATAAAACAAATTACACAATTGAGGGATCCTTCATTCTATTGTTTTCCCTGTGACGACTCGACTGGATAGATGGATTTATAAAAAATTCTAGGTAATACACACCACGATGAAAGTTTTTAGATATTTCAAAAAATGAGAAACACACAACAACAAATTTATGCAGAATAATAATGACTTTTTGACTTTTGTATAGCTACAACAATATGGCGTTTCACTGTTGGCTTGGAGATGTATCGAAAAGGTAAATCATTTTAAATAAAGGTTTATTTCAGGTGCAACATGCCGATTTATTATTGACAATCTTCCCTCCACCATTTTTGTAGACTCACTAAAAAGTTTGTGTTAATTTGCCGAACACTTTCGATCGATTTTGGGCAACGACTTGGTGTATCACTACCATGAAAAAGACCCGTCGTCATACATGAAAAATACCCGTCATATGCCTTCGAAATATTCCGTCATGTAAAACACGACACGCACCCACTCACACGATATGTCTGTAACACGTTGTATTCACTTGGCGTAATGGCCTGCCATACACTTGTAACACGGTGTAATAGCCTGTAATACGGTGTAATAGCTTGTAATATGGTGTAATGACCTGTAATACGGTGTAATAGCCTGTATTACAGTGTAATCGCTTGTAATACGTTGTAATAGCCTGTAATACGATGTAATAGCTTGTAATACAGTGTAATAGCCTGTAATATGTTTTTTTTTATTAAATAAAAATGCCTTAATGAAAGAGTTTGAAGAATAATAGATCATCGGTTGCAGATTAAGTTTGCAGGGATGACCTTTTTTAAGTGCGTTGTCATTAGTGGTCATATTGTTGATTGCGTTCTTGAAAGATTTGGCGTAATTGTAAAGTTTTGTTTTCTCAATAAACTTGATAGATTGATATTGGGCTGAAAGATCATGTCGATTAAATAAAAATTAAGGAATGCAGGAACAAGTATAAAGCCCTGTGGAAACCGAAGCCATTCGAGATAATGCAAGAAGTTTTGTGATCAATGTGAACAGAGTGTGTTCAAATCATAAATGTAACTGAGATTTTCAATAAGGACGTCATAATCTATAATGTCGTATGCTTCTGAATAATCTGCAAAAACAGCAGAGTGATTTCGTTTTTATTCATGACTTTTACAATGTCATCTCAGAGCTGACAGTGGAGAATGAACGATGAATGCCATGTTATCTTGATTGTTATAGACATGATGATTCTATATATTTGGTGAGTTGCTGCGTAACAACCCTCTAATAAACTTTTAAAAGAACCGAAAGAACTAATATTGAGCAGTAATTGCTGAGATTGTTTGGACTTTGATATTAGTCTTGTCTTGTATTTGCATTTTAATGCATTTCTTTCAATTTTGATGCGATTGTCTTGCACCTTGGGAACATTGACTGGATTAGGATCGAAAGGTTTTTTGGTTTGTAAGGTCTTTTTGTCGTTTGAAGAGGAATTGACCAACAATGTTGACTGATTTTAGTGTGGCTTTTCGTTGGTTAAGGTAGAACTTCTGTTCTGCATCTTTTTGGATCATGTTGCTTACGTGATTTCTTCACATCTGGCTTGAGAACTTGTTGGAGTTTAGTCCTGAGTTTAATAGTATCTAGTAGCGTCTAATAGCAGTTAGACCTGAAACGACGATACACCTATAGTTATGTTAGGTATGGAGTAGTAGATTAAAAGATAGTTTTGAAGCTAGAGGGTCTTTGCCTTCAATGATTGGTGTTTGGATCAGCTTTAACAAGAACAAAATTTTCGTCAAAACTGTTACATTGGGGGTCTTCAGGTGTGCAAGGATGATGATGAATGCTCATTTTCTAATATTGGTTTTTCATTTCGTGACTTAAGTACGGGGAACCATTATTTAATGAGATCGTTTCAGGGATGCCGTTAATTGCGATTCCTTGATCAAAGTAGGTCTCTTATTTGTTAAAAATAGTCGATATGCCAAAATCTGCCGCCTTTTACCAAGTTCAATCAGGGAGCATGCTTGTGGTTTGAGGGTTTTGTCGTCACTTTCTTGAGCGGTCCGAATTATGTCTGCTTGCAATGCTGTCGGTATGATTAATTGATTCCCTCGTATATATGATAACTCGTGAAAGACATGTCAGTATTCTGCTAATGAGTTTCTGTACTATTTGGTTTGATGATCTCTTTCTTAAGTTGTTGTATGGTGGAACCATTTGGGCCCTCCACTTGGATGGTGATGGTGATGGCCCAGATCATTACGTCATTATATTACTTTGTGGACTAGTATGTTATTTTCTCCACGGTTCCATGGTAACATGGGGTGTTATCACATTGAAGCGAAAGGGAAGGAGTTTAGTACGGTGTCTATCGAGTCTCCATTGCTTTGGACGTTTGGGATCGTTATATATGGATAGTAATTGTTTATGATCTGTGAATATCTGATTCTATTTTGTACATCTTTTCACATACATCCCGATTAAAATGGCATTACCTTCTCTCTCAATTTGGCTGCAACCTGACTCAGCTTGTCCACATTTTATGCTTTCTGGACTTGTCCACAATTTCTCCTGAAATATTTTCAGAACTGTTTAAGGAGAAATACCACACTGTTTATAATTTTCGCAACAGCGGCCATTTTGAAATACCCGTGTTAAAATTGTATTTAGTGAAGAATCTGTTGCAGTACTTGGACCAAAAACATGGAACAGACTACCACAAAATCTGAAACAGGTTAAGTCTCTCGAAAGATTTAAAAGTCAAATAAGAAAATGGAAACCTACAAACTGCCCATGTCGTATTTGCAAACCATACGTAGCGGGCGTAGGTTTTATATAATAAGTTTCTAATGATTGATATTGTGCCTATTAGATTCTATTTAATTTGTTTAAATTTTGTCAATTTGTAATAATAATAATAATAATAATAATAATAATAATAATAATAATAATAATAATAATAATAATAATAATAATAATAATAATCATGTATTAGGTTCCATTACTAACACAATGTTCTTCTTTTACTAATGCAGTTTTTTCGTTATCTACCCATAAATACTTGATCAATTTAATATTGGTGGGCTGATACTTTTCAACTTAAAACATAAATGTGGTGACTTTATTTTCTTGTTATCATTCTTACTGATAATTTTGTCGCCATATTTAGCGTACCTAAACCTGTTCTTCTTTTACTAATGCGGTTACTCATATTGTAGAGTCAATAAAGTAATCCGTGAGTTGTGAGTTAGTGAGTTGGTGAATTGGTAAGTCGAGCATGATTCTGTTAACCCAGCTGCCGAGAGAATCGGAAAACCATCCTATCGTTATGCAAGCCGATTGTCACATATTTTTGATATTCTTAGTATATCAAATGATTTAGCTGTTATACTAAATATATCATTTGAATTACTAGGTATATCAAACGATACACTAAAAATATCAACGACTTATTTTTTATGTATCGGGTCTGTTCCATGTGACATACATATCGTGTAAGTGGGTAAGTGTCGTGTTTTACATGACGGGATATTTCGAAGTCATACGACGGCTCTTCTTCATTAATGACGTGTTATGTTTGATGTATACGACGGGTCTTTTTCATGGTAGTGATACACCAAGTCGTTGCCCGATTTTGATCGCGATTGATCGATTGACAAACTCCTACCCCACCTCACGACCTAACGCCTAGAGTTTTTGCCAAATATGATGAGTGGCGCATTTTCAAAGTTTCATTTTTAATAAAACTTAAATTATAAGCCTCCGGCCGGTTATATTATAAACTGCCCAATAAGCCAGAAGGATTCCTTCATTTAATATTAAAGAGATTCAAATTACTATAGGTGGCGAATGAGGGAGAGACCGTTAATTCTATTATCAATAACTTCGACGAGCTTTGTGATCTGGTACTGGTAATCTTTCTGTTACAGAGATGTAGCTCACGTCCTTACCTTTCGGGTGTAAATTAAGATCATTAATGTTAGGTTAGGTTTCACTGATAATCTCAGTCTTTGCCACTATGGCTACTTGGTCTGTTAATGAAGGTCATGAGATGACACAGATTGTTGTTGATGTTTTATGACAGAAGAACAGAAAAGACGTTTTGTTGCGAATCTGTGTTGTTTGAAAAAACAATTGAAGAGACCAGTCAGATATGAACAAGGAGAGCCGTTTCAACAAGCCACGCCCAACACGAGAACACAGAAAATAGATTTAACTAGGCTGATTATATCTAAACAATGGCCGCAATATGTAATGCTAAAACAAAGAGAGATTTCCTAAACGAACTTGAAAGATTTCGTCCTCTCTATTATGATGATGCTTTGAATTTCTTTGCCTTGAGTACTCAGTTCTATCGTCCAAGATTTTACTAATCAACTCCAACTTACTTTTACGTGTCCTACATCATATATATTGTTCTGCATCGCAGAGACACTACAATAGAAAATTCAGTAAAATAGTTTATGAGTTGCGAAAACGTCCATAAACTTGCGGCAAATAAATTTTAAGTTCTGAAATGCCAAAATTGGCAATTATTGCTAAATATGGCGTTGTCTTAATTTGTCAAATTTTGCCACTTTTGTGTAGTGACCTGAACTGTGGACAATACAAGAAGAGCAAACCTGCTGGAGAGATCAGAGAAATCATGCGGAATATAATTCGATTCGAATGACCCTTTACCAAAACCCTACAGTAACCCTACTTCGAAAATCGTGGGAAGAGATTCAGCAGCTCCACAAAAATATCTTTATTTCTCTCCTCCTAAAACCCTACTAAAACACGTTTTTGCAGTTAGAAAGAGAAAGTGATCCGTGTTTTTTTGGAAAGCCTTTTTACCCCCAATACTCTAACGATAAACCACTACAAGTAGTTAAAATTTGATACACAATCTGATATTCCTTGGACATTGGGAATAAATGAAATATGTAGTATTATGAAGTAAACCTGAGATATAAAATCATCCATTAACTTCTCTATTGCTGCCGCCATTTTCTCGACACTCGAGCTAGAATAACGATTCGCGAAGAAAAACGGCCCGTAAATCGCACTGCTACATGCAGAGCGTGGATGCTTGATGCTCTACTGTTCTAGCAGATTAACAAAAACAGATTCAGAGCGCTGATGTCGCAAAATTTGAAAATCATTTTTAAATTTTCGGAGGGTTTAATTATGTAAGAAATGAATTCTATGCTTCAAGTAAAAACAATAACTCGTTACTGGTGGCCAGCTGCTGAATTTTTTGAGAGGGTTATTTATAATTTGCTCTACCAAAATTCTTAATGAGAATTTCTACTTTATTCAGCAGCTAGTTTAAAGCAGATTTTCACTTTTTTCCAGGAATAGAACAATTTCTGTTTTCAAAAATTTCCACTGTTTCTGGTGGAAGCTGCAGAACTCGAAACACGTGAAAACACATTTTTAACGAGAACCAAGGAATAGAAGAGATTAAGGAAATTGTAATAATGGCGAAGATGTTGAATGAAAAAAAGCACAGAAAAAATTTGAATTGTTTTTCTTGCTGCGACTTTTTTTCCCCTGTTGGTTGCAGGTGTGGTGCTTACTTCCAAATTTTGTATAGTTGAATGAAATGCAGCTTCTATTTTTTTCCTGATAAATCAAAACAAATTGTTCCTGAAGCTTTGTTCGCAGAAAAACAGATGTGCGAAAAATAAGTATGAACACTAAATTTCTCAGCTCTGTGTGTTAATGAATTTCAACAAATTTACCCTTGTCTCCGAGAAAGATATTTCAGAGTGGAATAATGATAATATGCTTTTCTAAATGTTAAGAAAAAATGTAAAATAGAGAAGAAGAAACACGAAGAAGAAAAAAATGAGCAGCTACCTACGTAGATCATTTTTGGTATACTTACAATACCTTTTTTCTCGCAACACTGAGGCTAACGTTTGTTACATTTTATGCAATAACATGCTATATCCAGGGTTTTAAAGTTATAAGGACTAAAACGACTAAAACAATTTCTAGAGTCATTAACAAACAATTTCTAGAGTCATTAACAAAATGGGTGTTGTGAACAATATGACTTTCATACTGTTGCAAAGAAAGAGTTAGTAAATGGATGGGTGTTGCCCTATCTTGGTCGTAAATGCTCAGTTAAACTTCAAAAAGTCGTCGTCTCTTCTGACTACCTTACTTACTCAAGTTACTTCACCTATTGTTTTTCAAATCACTCACCGGAATCAATGGGACCTGTTCTACAAAAATTTGATACCTAAAAAAAAAGTCATTTTCTAGTAATACACAATTCAGGCTGAAGCGCATGCTATATGCGGGAAAGAAAAGAGACATCTTTTTACACGTTTCAAAGAGAATAACCGGAAGAATAACCGGAAGAAAAACAGGGTTTAGAAATTCTTTTCTTTTCTTTTGAGGAAAAATCATAGGGATTAAAGAAATCCTTTAATTGTAAAGAAAATTGAATACAAATAATTGAATAAATAAACGTAATCATAATTGTCTTTCTTAATATCTAATTATTATATTATGTAAACAACTGATTTATCATTTTGTTGAAATCTGATATCCACTTCACTGAGAATGCTGCATCTTCTATTAAAATGAAAAGAAAGGAAAGTTTATGTCTTGCAGATTCAGACTGTCTCTGTGTATTGAGCGAGACAAACTGCTGGAACAGTATAAAGCATCAGTATAACAGTATAACAGTATAAAGCATCAGTATAAAGCTGCCTGCTGCAGCAGAGCAATGTAATCCACGGGCCGTTTTTCCGCGGCCGTTCAATCAAGCAAAACTTTCTTCGTGCATCACACCGTATTCTAGCGCGAGTGCTGAGAAAAATGGCGGCAGCAATAGAGAAGTTAATGGATGTTTTCATATCACAGGTTTACTACATATTACTATATATTTCATTTATTCTCAATGTCCAAGGAATATCAGATTTTATGTCAATATTTTAACTACTTGTAGTAGCAAATCGTTAGAGTACTTGGGGTAAAAAGGCTTTTCAAAAAACCACGGATCATTTTCTTTTTTTAACTGTAAAAATGTGTTTTAAGGTTTTAGGAGAGAAATCAAGATAATTCTGTGGAGCTGGAGGTGTCTTGAGCTAACCTGTTGAATCTCTTCCCACGATTTTCGAATTAGGTTTACTGTAGGGTCAGGGTAAAGCTAAAAAGGGTCATTCAAATAGACGGGTAAATATTGTTTACGTTTTTACTATAAATCGAACCGATTCGGCAGTCAAAAGCAACAAATTCTATTCTTTTGACTTTCAAAAGACGGTCACTTTGGGACACGAAAAAAGCTCACCTAGTAAAGTTATCAATAACATCAAAATTCATAATGGCTGCATCATTATCCCCGAAATCGTCTACTATACTCTGCATCATTTTTCTGATATCTGCAGCAGGTCTGCTGTTTATGTTTTGTTCACAGTTCAGGCCACTACACAAAAATCGTAATTCTTGCCGTAGGTGACAATATTGCTGAATTTGGCAATTGCCATATTCAGCAATAATTGCCAATTTTGCCAATACATGACTTCACAGTTCCAGAAAAATTATGCGCGCAGATATTACACAATTACATAATGAAGAAAAATGTAAACAAACAGCAAAGTCATAAATGAAAGTAAATACTGTAACACGGATGACTTGAAACAAAATTTGCTGTTTTTTAAAAATATTTTGTTGATAACTTTTTTACTAAGAAAGTATTCATCTTTTCTCTTTTAGGTTACCAAATTATCACAACAATATTGTTTCATAAAGCGCCAAAACAGAAAACATGTGACTTTTGTTTACTTGCGTATTAAACATGAATTTACATAATTTTTAACAAATGGAGAGTGTTGGTAAAACATGCTAACTGTCAATTTAAAGATGATGAACTGCTATAAATAGAACTGAGGGTTGCAGAGTGCTGATTTCAGCAGTTGAAATCCCTCATTTGAACAATAAGAAAAGGGGCTGGAAGGAGCAGCAGCTTATAACAGTTCATTATCTTTAAGAATGGTAATAGGTTGTAAAAATTATATTATCTGAAGTCATTAAACGTGATAACGTAATGGTTTTAGAAAATAAATAGAGGCAAAAATGCGCTATATCTGGTTGCACAGATCCGCTTGAGAGTATACAACAAAAGATATAAAAGTTGTATTGTTATTATAAAGTTCTAATGGATTTTGTTTAATAGTTAAATGAATTGAAATAACTATGGGCTGGTCTTCACTGTAGAACATAAATTTCCCTATCGATCACACTACCAAAAAGGTGCATAGTGTAGCCGGATCTTCAGTCTCATAGAACACAATGGTCTTAAAACGGTTACACTTGCGTTGCTACCGTGAGCAATATCGTAAGCATTCAAGATGAATTTCATAGTTTCATACATGGTGGTATTTCCTGAGAAATTGAATATATAAAATTGCGTAAAGTTCCCATGGTTTATTTTGTATATAGCCGGTTTTCTTCCTCCATACAAACTTGTAATTCACAGGTTGAAAAGGTATTTTTTATAAAAGATTGAACAAACTTGCGTTGTTTTTCCTATTCATCCCGACCATCTCCGCTGCCTTATTTTCAAGCTTTTCCCCTCTTCCCTTATCAGTCTTTGTCCTTCGTTAATTTGTTTGTTACTGGCAGTGCCACAAGGGCAACCATTTCTCTTTTTAGTGTATGTTCTCTGCATTTCAGCAACACACAAGAACTTATTTCCGCACTTGCTTCCATGCACTTTTTTCCATCTGTGTGTCATGATAGTGTATTTATACCAATGATGAAATTGGAACTTTATTTGCACAGGGATACCCTTTAGCTTCATTTAACCCCCTTGTGTTCATAACAAAAGCATTTCTTTTTTAAGTTACGTCTATTGGAAATTATATCATAGGTATTGTGTTTCTAGACTTCGACAAATTGATTTGCCCGAAAAATTGGGCTTGTTATTCTACTAGCGCACATGATGGGGCATGTTAGAAATCGGGTGTGTGAAACCACTCAATCGGGCACGTAAATCGATACGGTTGCACTTTATGTACGAGGTCTTGGTAGGGATTTATAAGGAACTCACTCCTGCAAGAAGAGAGAGTAGATGGTTATGATGATAGCACAAATAAATTTGTATATAAATTATTTTGAATAAGACTTTAAATCAAATCAAACACAGTATTATTTTCTTCCTTTGGGCGAAGGGAACAATACAGAAATGTCTGATAAAAAAACAGGCCCATTGACCCTAAAAAACGGTTGGCTGTCCCAACTAAACGGGAGTTTAGAGGCAGAGTCACCCCTTCACAGAGAACGTCAAATACGGCTTATCATGTTTGGGCGGCTTTTGAAAAGGATGGTAAATGACCAGGAGGGCATTTTACACTGCGTATTGTACTTGTATGTCACAGAAATACTGTCTGCAAAAATCCATAAATCTCAATGTTTCTTGTGAGAAAAAGTGATTCTTGATTTCTCTTAGGATGGTACTGCCTACTATCAAGTTAAATGGAAATCCACATGGGAAAGAGCTGATGTCCTTGCTCAATATACTGACCTTGTGAATAACTTCTGGAAGTCTATAAATGATGCACATTTTTCCAATATTTATCAGAACAAAACCATGCGTCAAGTAAGTTCTTTTTTTGTTATTTATACTAACCTATTTCTGGGTAATTCTTTGTGGTGATGTAGGTAACCATGATTATTTTTCAGAAGCCCGAACCTGTCATCCTTACCACATCACATGGTGTGAATAATGTTCAACAATATAATGTTGGTTCAGTGACACCTCAAAGAAAGTCTAATGCTCCAACACCTTCAAAAACTCACTCAAATTCAACTCCTACCAAACAACCTAATATCTCAAATAAACCTCGAACTCCTTCTTCATCTTCGACATCTTTTCCACACCCCATGGCTATAGAACAAAGCCTAATGCCAGTACCCAATAATCAAAAATCAACTGTGGTTATTGATAGTGATGAGGAAGGTGACATTAATCATGGTGTGAATCAGGTCAGTTTCAATAATGTTTTCTCTACTAGAGTTTCAATTCAACTTCTCATTACAGTCAAACCTGTGTATAACATTCACTCTAGGGACCTAAGATAAGTGGTTGTTGTATACAGGTGGTCCTTTTGATACATTGTTCTTTCTACTATAAATACCAACATGAAAGTGATTGAAAGTGGTCCTTTAGGACAGGTGGTTTATAAAGGTGGTCATTAACACAGGTTTCACTGAATTATGTTTTTTATCCATCATTACATTGGGAAAAAAAACTACAAACTTATAAAAATTTGTTTTTCTTCTCATTCTTATAAAATAGCGAATTCCAGATTTCTCAATGCCACATGGGAACATAGTGAAAACAGAAGAGATCGATGTTAAACCTTTTCAATATCAGCAAGGAAATGAAAACTTGCCACAACAACACCAGCAACCATTTAACTTCAGTCCAACTCCTGGCAATCCTAACCCATTTCCATTCAATATGCACAATTCTCTTGGGAATGTGAATATGGTCCCGATTAGAGGATCTCCTAAAGTGCGAGGCACACGAGGAAGAGGTAGTCGAGGTGGTAGAGGTGGTGGTGGTGGTGGTGGTGGCGGCGGACCATCACCAGCAAAAAGAAAAATGGGAGTTCTTGGAAGTCCAACGTCGAATATTCCTTTCCAGCCTGTTAAAAATGAACCAGGAGTAAGTTATCTCTTCGTTCATATGTAACTTTTGATGTTCATGTTGATGTCGAGTGGTTGATGATGCACTTGTTAATATAGGTTCGTTCCTAGTAAAGATGATAAGGAAAATAAGTTACTTTTTACATATTTTAATGATATGCCATCCATTTTTTCAGAGTCCTGAGGATATTAAACCTTCATTTATGAGTGCATCATCACCACCACCAAGTAGTACGGTCAGTGGAAAATGGGAAGAACACTTTGAGATTTTAGAAAAGAGAAATTTTGATGGTTCTACAGTAGAAACACAATATAAGTGAGCTTTATTCTATATGCTAGAAAATACTGCTCTGTTTTGGTAGATCTTTAGAAATCTTGAAAACATGAGCAGTATTTTCTGGTTGTCTTCATCTTTGTTTACTACGGTTATCTATGTTATATCTTTAAAAGACTGTGAAAACTGAACAACCTGATTTGAGTGGATCTCAAACGGATGAAAAACAACCGCTTAGTTGGAAGGAATATTTTGAAACGTTGGAAAATTTTGTGGATGGAGTGAAAGTATCAAGTGCATACAAGTAAGTCATCAACTTATCACAATTCCCAAGTAGAGTAAACACGATCGAGTGTTCGAAACTACAAACGTTTTTATTCATTGAAATTCTATTATTAAAAGTTGCAAAATTTACATGACCAGTGTCTAATTTTGAATGAAAATTCTAAACATGATTGCGACCCTCCTGAATCCTGTTTGCATTATCTATTTGATCTATTGATCCTAACGGTTCTTGTTACAACAAATTCGTCACTTTTTAGATAAAAGGTTTCCACCAAATATATAATATAGCCATAATCTCGCTGACCCAAATTTTACTTGTGAATATACCGTAAAATTCCGGATATAAGCCCTGGACTATAACTGGGATTTTACGGTATTGTGAGGTCGTTCAAAGGGCTGCGTCGCAGATTACGTGATCTGACGACTTAAAACTGCGGAATCAGAAGTCGATTGGAAACACAAGAATCACCTGATCCGTATCGTGTTCCCTTTAATGTACCATTTTCAGACGTGACTCTGATTTCATTTCTTCATATGACCGGGCTAACGAAAGAGATTGGGAACCATACAAACAAGTCGGTAATACTACGAACGTTTACCCAAATGTGTTATCAGATCCTGTAATAAGCCAGTATGAAAAAATCGACCAATGTATAGTGAGTTCGTGGTAGTCTATATTTATAGGCTAGGAAACAACTAAGAAACTTTTATTCACTAGGAGCCAGTGTTTGTTAAGTTACTATAAAAGTTCGTAACAGATTGTCTAATCACTCTTCTGTGAAATTCACGGACTGCGAGCATTGCAGGACCTGAATATTTACTTTTTCTGAAATTTCAGTTCAATATAAGTTTTTTTGTGCATGATGCGGGTTGACCAAGTGCAGGCTCGCTTAAAACCCGGTACTGGCCCATATTTGCATGAAAATGTTGAAATTCAAATAAAATCGCCGACCGTTTAAGTATTATAGCTTTTCTACCATTATTAATCATGTTAATAATTTTTGTAAGCAACTTCACGTGCCAAATCTGATCCGGAACGTATTACAAGGATAACTCCTTAGCTTAGCAAGCAAAACGTTATCCTGCCGATAATCTCTTTAGAAAAGACTAGTAAGGTTCGTCATCAAGAAGTTCTTTTTGAATGTACCATTCAAATATCAGAAGGATACGGAATTCTCGTCTTTGAAATTCACTTCTGTAATCTTGCTTTCTTACTTACTTTTGGTGGTTATGGTAACGACTGAATGCTTTTTTTTTTACACTAGCATCACATGGACTTGTTATCTTCATTCAAAATTATAAACTGCCGAAAAAAAGTTTGTGTGCAGAAGACTTTTGGAACTTTTCATAATAGAATTGAATGAAAATTCTGTTTTTTAATAGCTGAAGATAAAATATATTTGAAAAAGAATAAATTTTGGTATGTTTATTTTAGATGTAAAGTTTGTGGGTCTACAATAGCTCAACTAAGTAACTGTGCTCGCCATTTTAAACTTCATAACAAAGATGGTGAAGGGGAACATGAATGTCCAATTTGTGGCAAAAAATTTCATAGAATCGACTATGTGGAAAGACATCTGAAACAGCATGGACAAGGTACAGATGAAGAAAAGAAAAAAATGATTCAACTTATCTCAGCTGGAATGAAGAAAAGATGAAATGGAAATACACTTCAACGTGGAACACATAAGCTAAAGTTTTTTATTAAATAAGTTTCAGTAACAACTGTCAGTTGAAGATGGCTTGTTTTCATCATGAACTTTTCTGCAACTGTTCATATTGTTGTTCGTTCTTACATTTTGATTGTGATTGCATCAGTTGAAGAACTTAGTCGATCAGATAACTGGAAATATTCAGAAATATTCAGAAATATTCTTCTTTTATGGAGCTATTTATCCATAAGCGAACGTTTTGACATGATAAGTGGATGTTGTTTTATATTATTTGTTGGATCACTTTGATAGTTAGTTCAATGTATCAACCCTTCCTATTATTTTTGTTTAACATCATCACATAAAGTGATGGCTGAAGACTACTAACATTCAAGTTTGTATATTTTTAAAAAAATAAGCGATTCTTGCAGTCCATGATTTTAGGAATTACTGTTTTCCTGTAAACGACCGTTCCACGAAACAAAATTTGTGATGGTAAATAACATACGAGTACATGCGCAAGTATTTGTACAATATCTTATTTATGTGTAACAGCTGCCCTTATGTTTCGTGCTTGAACTTGTTGCGAAGTTGAGATTTAAAAAAATAAAGATTTAAGAAAAATCGAAGTTTCCTATAACAAATAATCATATAAACAAAACGTATAAACAAAATGAAAACTTGTGTAAAAACTTGTGTTATATTTGCCATTTCAACGTGTAACGGGCTCTAGATACTTTTATTAGAAGTAAATGAATTTCCCTGCAGTAGTACCATATCCAATTGTTCTTTATTTGATAGGGATGATATTTGTTACTGTAAGATTCGAGAGGATTGGATGTTTTGAGAAAATAGTAAATCACCTTCCATGCATTAAGTTGTAGGACACTCAAACAAAAAGATTTAAGACCATTACTATCATTAGTTATAATTCTGCTATTTTCTTCTCTTTTTAGCAACAAGTTTTTGTTTGACAACAACATTCGAACATTAAAATATTTTCACATTATTTCAAATTTAATTCAAATTTCTTTCTTTCTATTTTGTAGGTGTACAGTTTGTGGAACAGTGATCAGTAACAAGGGAAGCTGCAAGCGCCATTTTAGTAAACATTCGGGAGAAGGGTCACAAGTTTGTCCGATTTGCGATAAAAGATTTTACCGATCGGATTGCTTGGAAAGACATCTGAAAAGTCATGGAGCTGGTAGCGGGAAAGAGTACGAAAGTTTAATAAAACTTGCAATGCAGGGCGCAAAAAGGAAATGAAGTGAAGACAAGGCGTATAATGTTTTTTGGAGCGAATCTGAAAGTTCTTTGAAAGACACTGTTAATGATGAAATCATTAACAGATGAACAAAATAGTTTGCAAAACTTCTTTTATTGTTGTAATTTATTGTAATATACGAAAACAAAACTGTCTCACTGACTGGGTGATAATCTGGCATTGAAACAGAAATATCGAGAGAGATGTATAATCATCAACGTTTCACAAGGTGGAAATCATTTGCATCTAGATCTTAGTTTAATATGTCACGTGACATTCACTTTATGTACATATGATGAGAGGATAGATATGTTGTGTTGTTAAATCAGAAGTAACAGATGTGTAAACACCTGTATTTATTTCCTGGCTATCCAATAAAGTAGTAAATGTATATCTGAGTTTTTTTAATACCAAATTGTGAGTACTAATTCAACTCTTAACATTTATCAATAAAATTGTGATTACCATCCGATAACCGTTTCCTAAACTTAAAACTCGAATGTACCTGCCCACTATATGTTGCAACGACATGTGCATGCGCCCCAGTAGAATATGTCACACAAAATTTTATAGCACGTGACGTTGTCAGGGTAACTATTTGACGTCATTAGTGACGCCATCCCTTTTCAGCGAGAAATTGAACAATGAGTCTAATAAAAAACGTTTAAAGCCCTTTTAACGCCAAGTCATATAAATTATATACGTTTTATATTATTATTATTAAACGCCATTAAGGGCGGGTTAAAAAGAAGCAACAAGATCAAGATGGTTGATTAAAAAGATTTCCATAGACAGTGTGTCCCAGAAAACTTGTTTTATCAATGTTTATGATAATATTAACTCCAGAGGAAATAGAAGCTTTATATAGCCTGGGTGTCTCGGATTATTTAAAATATATTTATCATTTAGCACTAAATCATGTTTACTGTAACCTAGGAGAATAGATGTAACCTAGGGGATAGCTGTTACCTAGGAGGATAGCTGTAACCTAGAGGATAGAGATAGGAAACAGAGTGATCTGGCGCATCTAAAATCACCACTAAAATAGTGTGAAATCAAAAATAAATACTTGCGCAGATAGTTAAAAATATCGATAAAATATAGGGTATAATGGATATGTTAATTTTGATGACGTCATCAATCCGGTTTTCAAAATGATATCCGATTTTTAAAAAATAATCTGATTTTCAAAATAAAATCCGATATTTAAAAAAATTATCCGATTTTAAAATTTCGGAATAATTCTTGTTGCTATGGAAACCATTTGGCCACGGTTGAATGAGTAAGGGGAATTCCCTTGCAAGTTCTGTCCATATAGCTATGCTAGTTGGATGCTCCAAATGTATAATAAATATGAACACGAATTCCATGATGAATCAAACATATAAGGAACTGGTGGAGATTGCAAGGGCGGAGAATATTCCATATAGTCGAACTAACAAAGCCACCTTAGTTGATCGTATTCCACACTATTGTGATACGGTGGGTACACTGTATAGAGAGAAGAAATCTTCTCTCAAGAGGGTAGCAAAGTCTGAGGGAATAAGAGGGTATGGTCTAAAGAGGTATGATTTAATCGACACAATTCTCTTCCATTGCAGGGTGATAAAACCTCAAATGGAAGGTCTGAAACAGTTGAAGAGAGGTGATCTCAGAAAACTGGCACGAGACTCAGGTCTACAGGTCATAGGAGGGAAGAAGGAGCGTATAGCTCAAAATATTGCGACACATCGCACATTGAGGTTGAAAGATATTGTTGAGGATATTGCAGGTGAGGAATATAAGCCTAGAGTGGAAGAGGGGGCATTTGGAGGGAACTTAAGACGGTTTAAAACCAAGGGTGTTGATGAGGGGAAAGTTGTGACGCTCGAAGAGTATCCGAGGAAGACTCCAAGACATGTGATAAAGACGATGCGGAAATTTCAGCTGAACATAGCTCTAGAGTTTGTGAACGTCAAGGATGAAGATGACAAGCTAACCAAGTCTATATGGAGCGGGAATCACACGCATATGGTGGGTAGTGATCTTGAAGAGATCATAGATGAGATGATCCGATCTATTTTGAGGAGGTATGAGCTCTTGTCACAAGCACTGGATAGTAGTTCTTTCGTTTTCCATCGCATCCTTGAGATGTCATATCACTGTCACAAAGTGGAGTTAGTACGCGGTAGTTCATGGCTTGAGCTTCCAGAATGGATCGAGAACAAAACGTGTTGTATCAACCCATAAAACAAGGATGAAGAGTGCTTCAAATGGGCAGTCATCGCTTCTTTACACCATAAAGAGGTTGGTGAATAGCAAAGGATAGCAAAATTGGAACCCTTTGTAGAGTTCTATAACTGGGAAGGCATCAAGTTTCTAACACCATCAAACCAGTGGGTAAAGTTTAAAAAACAAAACTCTATGGTTGCGCTGAATGTGTTGTACATTGATGGAAAAAAGACATCAAGTAAGCCTACATTTCAAAGTATAATTCTGGTAGGAGTAAGGTTGTAGACTTGCTCATTATCCAAGAAGAAGGAAAGAAGCACTACGTAGCCATCAGGAAGCTTTCAGCTATGTTATATGGTGTGACCTCAAGACACCATGGTGACTACTATTGCCGAAACTGCCTCAACACATTCAGCGCAAAAGCTGCCTTGAACTTGCATGTTGAGTCATGTAAAGATCATGATTATTGACATGTAAAGATGCACGAGGAAGGGAAAAACATCTTGGAATATCGAGATGGTGATAAGGCTATAAGGGTTCCCTTTACGATTTATGGAGATATGGAGTGTGTTTTGGAGCCAATTTCAGAAGTGCAGGAAGATCCAGAGCAACCCTTTACTCAGGATGTTAACAACGGATTGCTTGTGGTGTAGGCTTGTACACCAAATTTCCCAATGGGGAGTTCTCTAATGCAATGGAGCAGCATAGAGGTAGTGACTGTGTAGAGGTATTTTTCAAGACGATAAAAGAGCAGGTTTACAAGGCAATTCGACACAAGAAGGGAGCAATGGATCCACTCACGGAATAAGAGAGAAAGGCCCACAAAGATGGGAGGAAATGTCATCTCTGTAAGAAGGTGTTTAAGCAACAAGCAGACACTGTTGGGGATCGTAAAGTTCGGGATCATTGTCACTACTCTGGTAAGTATCGAGGAGCAGCACATAGCTTGTGCAACTTGGCACACCAAGTACCAAAGCATATCCAAGTGGTATTTCACGACCTCTCCAAGTATGATGCTCACTTATTCATTCGAGAGTTGGCAAAGGAGTTTGACGTAAATGAGATGGAGTGCATTGCTAAGAAAGGATATAAAAAAATATTATAAAAACTGATAACCGATTCGGAATGGGCAGAAAAACGGTTGCAGCGCAACTCTTAGTCGATAGACAGAAAGCCCAAATAAATAAGATTTCTCCCTTTACGAGGAAATCTTAATAAGGTCATTTATCGGATAATTTATGCTACGAATAGTTTTGTTCCCTTTGATTAATTGAATTTCTGAACACTCAAACATCAAAGCTTGAGATTGCTATCACATATCTAATGTTCACAATTGGAGGCAGACTAAGCACCTTCTCTTTGGGTACGCTGCACTCTGGCTGAAGTGGGGGATTACTAACCGTGAAACAATGCAGCACATCAAAGAGGGTCCGAACTGAACAATCGGGAAAATACGGGAAAGGTATTTTATCTCTACGTTGGGTTATCGGAAGAAAGGAGAAAAGGTTATCTCGAAACGTAGCCGAACGTAAATCATCAGGTCATTGACATGATAAACGCAAAAAATTTACATAAAAAACAGTTCAGAGAATATTGCTTTCATCGTCATCGTCAGAAACCATTTATTTCAAGTAACTAACATTTTTCTCATCTCTAACTAATGTTGAAAGCTGGAAGGCGAGCAAATAAGAATTATCCTCATTCCTCAATATCTCTGAAGAATTCCAAATGAAAGTATTTAAAAATGGAAAAAATTAGTTATTTTTATACAATATTTATATTACAACCGTGTTCTTGAAGGTCATTATTCTTCAAATAACCACCTCCCTCAAATAACCACCTCCCTCAAATAACCACCTCCCTCGTTTTCACGATGGTACAGTTATCGCTGTCTAAATGATTAACAGAGAAAGCTTTCGGAATCAAGATTTTGCCGACTTGATTGTTTCTCAATTTTGGTGACCCAGTATTTCCTTGAAATACATCAGGAATATTAATATGGCCGACATTTTGTATTCTTGATACAACGTCTAGTGATGTTTCCATACTTTTGTGCAGCGAATGTTTCTTTCTCTCTCGTTTGATAATGCGTATCTCCTTCGTCATTTCTTTCTCACATGCTTCGAGAGTATATTCTCGGCTTTTCACGATATCGTTGCTACTTTGAAGGGTCCCATAACTGAAATATGAGTAGCCAGCTAATCGTTTTCGGCGTCCGTACAATTCAGTATCAAGTTTATTATGTTTTTTAGAAGATTCGAGAATCGATTCAAAACTTTTTGATCGAACCAATTTTCCTCTATTGTTGTTTGATCGCTTTTCATTTTCTTCCAACATTCCCTCGGAACTATTTTGACGTAACAAAGTGATTCGATCAGCTACAGTTTTGACTGGCATAGTGTCGCTACGTCTGTAAACAACATTTTTGTGCCATACGTCACTCGACAATTTATCATCAGTAAATTCCGTGTTTTTCTTGTGACTTGATTTTTTATTTAGAATTATTCGGCTTTTCTTTTTGGTCTTCTTTTCTCCACCTTCAGAAGCATCACTTTTGCAGTTGACTTTTGGATTCCACTTCGTGGTTTCCTTTAAACTGCTTCATGATAGCTTTTTTGGCTCGTGAAGCCAGTGATTTCTTTTTAGGTTTTGAGGATATTTCACTGATGTTTACTTGTGGTGCATGTTGGTCGTTAGGTGGATGGCTGAGATTCAAATTCAGATGCGTGGTGTCATCTGGTTTATTGAGAAGGATATTTATGCCAGTAACATCTTTACTAATTCTATCCATAGATTCCGATATGGTGCTTGAATTTTCGTTTACCGTTGATTCATCATCGTTATTTCTTTTCTTATGTAAACTTACGTTGATTGAGGTACTACAAGAAATTTCATCCACATTTGTTTCGCCAGCATTATTTTTGTTTGGATCAGACGTTGGCTCTTCTTCGTCTTCTTCTGTGTCAACAAATTCATCTTCACAAAATTCCTTCTCTTTCCCACGTGACATATTTATCAACATGGTGCTACTATCAGTCTTACCCATGTTCTTTTCTATGACGTCAGCAACATTCATATCACGTGATTCCTCGGAAAATAATGATTTGAACTCAATCTCCTTTTCCACATCATTATTTTTGTGATCACATGCCTGCAGCATTTCTTCTTTGACCTCCTGGCGGTGTACACTTATCATCTTTGCTTTCGGTTTGATTTCCGTGTTCTCGGTTTCAAAAGTATGCTTTGTTTGAACTGCTGGTATGGACCTTATTAGAAAAGGGCTTCCCTCGTCATTTTGTTGATCTAATTTCTTATTTTTCGTTGGCGTTGGTTTTGGAAGAACACTTTCATTCAATAAAACATCTCGTGTGATTGTCTCGTTATTCATCTGAACTTTTCTGAACTCGAGTAATTCATCCAGTACATCAGCTTCTCGTTTCAATTGTTCGTTTTGTTTTGATTCTTCTTCAATTTGTTGTTCTTCAGTTGTTTCTGATTGGTCAGTCACAGCCGGTTCTGACTGGTCAGTCACAGATGCATGGTGATCACCGTTTAACATGAAATCAAGGTCGACATCTCTTTTCATAATATCTTTGTTGATACGAGTTTGTTCAAATAAATCTTCTTGAATTTCGCTGATCATGTTAACATATTTTGACCCGGTTTTAACTTTGTTAAAATCCGAATCAGACACAACAGTAACGATTGTAGCACTCGGAACAACTGCCATTATGATATCCCGGGTTTTCGGGGTTTCAACTTCAACATTTCGCTCGTTATTCTTTCCCGGTTTCGTTAAGATTATTTCATTATTCAGTTCATCGGTGTGGATTACCTGTTTCGTGATTCCGTTACATATAAATTCGTTCAATGTTACATCGTCATCATCAACTGATGTTTTTGTTTCAGTGATGGGTTGTTCCTTTGAAATCGCTTTATTGACGCAGTCATTGCTGTTCTGCTCATCTTCAGCAATGGTTTGTCGAGTTTCCGTCATTTGATCGGTTTCCCTGTCGAATATTCTCGGATTATCACCACTATCAGGATCTGATTCAATATCTAAAACGGATCTCTATTCGTTAAATTTACTAAAGAAAATATCAATATGGTATGAGTCAAAGTGAGAGTTTTATTTACCACTTTTCACATTACAATTCCGTTTGTAAGAATCAAATAGACCTAACCTTTTTGACATGTTAGGGCGTGTTCACTTCCATAATTTGATTGCGGACTGCTTGGTTTATGAATACACACATCAATTGCGTCTGATCGTGTTGTATGTTCTGAAATTTCTATTTCTTCAAAACCTTCGTCATCAGAGTTGCTATGCTGACTAGCCTGCGATTCTTCTTCTAACTTGTCAATGACAATGACATCAGATGGTAGGTTATTGTAATGAGGCTGTTTCTCGTGTCGGTGGCGATATTTTTTAAATTTTCGAACATCAGAATATGATAATGAAAAATCAGACAGATATCCACCTCGTGTTGTCACTTTGATTAGACTGGTTTCACATGAATCGCCCAGTCTTTCTGATACTTGAAAATGTGACGTGGATAGACCATAACGTCCTTCATATGGGGAAACCCACAAAGTCACAGGTTCGAACGAAATCTTAATGTTGATTGGTTCAATTTCATACACATCTTTTTCGTCATTTTCTTCGTCACTGGAATCGACTTTTCGAATGTGCGCCAACTTTTCGCTGACGTATGTAATTTTGGCCAGTGCTCCTTCAGGTTGCTCCTCGTAGTCCTCATGAAATGTGTCATTTGCGTCGTACGTTATTTCAAAGTCTTCACGTTTCACGTCACCGGTATACGACGTCGAGAGCGTTTGAGGAATAGCGCGTTTTTTCGATGGTTCGGAAGAATCAACATACGTGACAAGCATGAAAGTTTCTTCTCTGTTCACTCTCTTAGGCTTCCAAATATATTCCCGCAAATGACTGGTACCATTGTGATCTTCTGTTACATCCAATGAAATTACTTCGGTGATTTCGTAATCATATCCTTCATTCTCAGTTTTGAGGCGTCTTTTAAAAGTACGTTTCCATGGTTTCTTTCGAACAATCGAAACAATTCTTTTGCTTTCATCACAGTGAGTGAGTATCCACTTTTGGGATTGCCACAGAAATTGTTTCCGGTTACTACAGAGTGTTTGGGAGTTTTCTTCAATATCTTGAACATAAAAACACGCTTGGTTTGTCTCCTCATCTGCTTCATACTTCAAACCATGAATAAACACTGTTGTTATCGGATCATTATGTTCCAACAAGCTTTTCATGTTTATATTCTCCATTCTGAAATATAAGAACACGGTTGATGATAAAACATTTCCTTTAGAAAAAGCTTAATCGATAAACAAGAACTTACGACTAACAACTCAATAAAAATGAACTGTAACAACGATAGTTATTTGAAATGATGTTTCTGTCTGTACAACAAATTTTTAGATTACAGTCATCATCTCGCACGTTACTAGCGATTGACATACATGTCTCTATCAAGTTAATCTTTTAAGTATCATGTCATGTCATGACGTTAAGTGGTCTACACTTAACAAATATCGTAGAAAAATATTGTTGATGTTTTTATTTATTTTTGTTTCCATGGTGAACTTTTATTTGACTTCTGCGGGACGGGTGTGATTATTGACGCAAGATTATACTACATGTATAACGCGCGAAAGTGGAAATAAATACTTTCTATTTGAAAACCGTACTTTCTTTTTAAAAAGAAAGGAAACACCTCACGTACTAAACGCACGAAATATCTGCACTAACAAAAACTAATTGTAGACACATTTCAGAACATTACCGATGGTGTGTTTAATAATAGGAAAGGCCTATTTAGTCTCGCGAATGTACAAAATTTGCGAATTTAACAGATATTTTGTCAATTCAACAAAAATCGTTTGAACTGTAAACTAACTGTAAACTTAGTTAACTAACAAGTTGACAATCGACGGGGAGCCATTGAGATAAATGGATATGCCCCAAAGACTTTAAAACTTCCCGTTACTTATTTTCTATTATTCGTCATCCTAATATTATCGAGAGAGGATGAACACGGGTGAGAATGGGGTGGTAATACATGGGGGAGAGGGGGGCGAATGAACCTGTAAAAAGTTTTTACATATTTGTATATATATATATTTATATTAAGGACGAAGAGCCATTTAAATGGAAAAGCCAGAATAAACCATTATTATTATTGTTAATATCGCTAGTAAAGTCCAATTTTAAAGAATATGTGTTTTAAAAAAGTTGTGATAATTAACAACTGTTGAATGAAAAGGATCTTTTTAAATAAAAGAGAATGTTTTTTGAAAGTACGTTAATAAGAAAAAGAAAGAATTTATAAATACCGAATAAAGTAATTATTTGCGTTATTGTGCGCCATAGACATGTTTCAATAAAATAGTTTTCAGTTATATAATTTCTAAATAATTTTTATTTGTAAACAAATTGCGTCACGTTTCTTTTATTTTTGTCAGTTTATTTATAAAAAAATTTAAAAATGAGAAATTCGACCTACCTGTATGGGATGGTGCAGTACATGTTCTTAAAATATGTCTATATATGTTCAGGATGTCCTTTGGCGTGATTTCGGGAAATTCATGAAAGATTAACATGCAATTGAGTGCTTCAATATGTTTTGAGAACAGTTTTATAAAAAAATGCGCAACATACTTAAAATATTTTCCCATGTGAAATCTTTTAATAACATTTAAAAATCACACTACTGCGTTTTAAAGAGCCAACTCCGACCTTGGAAAAACAAAGAAAATTTTAAATAAAATATTTTGCCTGCTTCGTTGAAACCTTTTTAAAAGATCTTCGTTTGTTCAAAATGTTTTTACACTATTTATGAAAGTTACAACCTCAAATATTAAGGTCTCATAAACCATGATGGTAAGTTTACAAACACTGTCAGAAAAAATCTTTAAAATTAATCCTTTCATCTATAATTGCTTTAAAACTCATCAAGAAAAACGTTTGTTTGCTTTCAAATACGGTCGAATGTTAAAATTCTTGCACCATGAAATAAATTCCGTTGCCCTTGTAACGGTCGAGACATAAGAAAGAAAAGGTTATACCTTGATCAGGAAAGCTTCTTTGTACTTTTCTAACTGCTGTTCTCGTCAAAACATTCTGGATGTGTGAAAGTGATATTTGAACTAATTGCTGGATAACCACAATATGGGAAGCGGAGGTTATAAAAACTTATCAATCGCTCGTTACCGTTTGTTGTCAACGAACCGATGAAATGCATTTATAGTTTCTCCCTCGCAGAGGATATACCGTATTTAATCGAGAAGTTTAAATAATTTCAACTTGTCTCATAAATAAACTTTAGTTGAAAAGCACCACTATTTTTCGAATGAGGGCCCCTTTTGAGATAAGAGGGGTTGTTCACTCTAGGGACGCGCTCATTAAATATTTTATCGATACGGCGGTTGGTTTTTCTATACAGCACATGCGCAATTATTTTCATGCGCATGCGCAGCTCTTGTGTTGATTTTGGCTAGTTTGTGAGCTGACCCACTGTAAAAGGATTTCCCGCCATTATGTTCAAACTTTATTAGAAATAATCCGCTGATTCTACAAAAAAGGGTTACCCGAAGTGAAATGTTTCATGTAAACAGTTTTTCAGAGCGGTTTGAAATCTCAAACCGGTCTAAGTTCACTTCGGGTCTCATCCTAAACATGTTTGTGGAAAATGGAAAAAACATTTCCTCAATTGCATAATTTTAAAACTAAACGAACATTAAATTTTCTGATATAAATTGTTCATATTCTGTTCATATCTTTCCAAAAAATACTATTCACATCACAAAAGTGAACAGATGACTTTAGAGATCACTACAAAATAGCATTGATACCACATGTGATTATCACAGCATACCAATTCTTAAATAATAGATCTTTTCAAAAATTAATCCACAGCAACCTCCATTATCACTTTGATTTCATGTTTTGGTTTGACCGCAAAATGTGACAAGATATGCAGATCAAATTTCTGGTTGCTGACGCCAAAAAATAAAATTGCAATGTTGACTAAGATTCAAAACATCTCCGATGGAGAGATGCTTTTTATTGTACACAGTTGCTACCTTAATAGAACAGACAATGACCCATTAATTTGTATGCGTCATCGAAAAGGGTGGAGACTACCTAGCAACATCATTCTAACATCAGGTTTATTTTTAACGTTTAATGTGAATGTATTGGTATGTCAACTTTTATCGTCACTTACATCCTTCTTTCGTCCCATATGTCGGCATATATGTGTTCAAAAATGTCAACATAAAAGCAACTATTCATTCACAGAATATTGCGTCATGAGATAAACTTGTTGATTGTTATCTTATTATAATGGCAAAAGATAACCATCTTAATAACTAATCAAACAATCTCAACTGCATTACATAATCTCCATAAATGCCCACTGAACAGGATCACGCGAATATTCCTCAGAAGGAAACTGTAGAAACCCTCTCACTCCCTTGGACTTTTTTATCGTTCCTGAACCCAGTAGGTAGTAGGCCCGCCACCCTTTAAAATCTATTCTACTCATGCTTGTTCAATGAAACTTGGTAGGAATGTAGCTCGACCTGTTCTGCACTTATTATAATAATAGTTGTTACCATGGTTACTAGTAAACTTTGCTGACGTCAGCTAATGTCTAACTGGGGACGGAAATTTTCAACAATTATTCATGTTTTATGATGTACCTAAAATGTTACTAATTTCTAATTTTTATTTTTACTTTTTAATGTTTTGTGAGTACAGTCGCTGTTGATGAACAGTTAATGAACATTGAAATGTTTATCAAATCTCGCTGGACCACTGTTTTAAAAAAAAACTCAACGTCAGCGACCGAGCACAATAAAAATTTCATCACGAAGAACGCGGTTTTTGGGATAGAGGGACTTTGTCGCGCCCTTACCTGTATATTTTTTTTCAATTTTTTTTTCGGGACAATTTTCCAATTTTTTTATAATGTTTTACATGAATTACTATTTCTACTAGTTCCACCTACCATTTTAGAGTAATAAAAATAGTAAATGGCAAGGAGACAGCTTCTAACCGAAGCAGAAGTTGCTGAAGATATTCGACAGTTTCTATACGATGACAATGATAGCGACAGTGATGACAGTGATGACTTGGAGAGTCCCCCTCCTCCTTCTTCCCCCTCCTTTTCCATGAGAGTCTGTATGTCATCACTGTATGGGGATGAAGCTGAAGCAATTGACAATGATGATGATGACGATGCAGATAATCAAATAGATGATAATAATGTAGAAGAAGAAATTGTGCCTCCGGTGAGACCACGTAGGCCGAAGAAAAAGTTGACTGCTAACCGACTGGTAAACTCCATCGATGCAGCTTTATGTTTTGCTAACTACGACCCTGTTGCTTTACCAAAAGACAACTTTGAAACCGTTACCGGATATCTTGGACCAAAATCAAATGCTACAACACCAAAGATATTTTGGACAAATGAGCCGTACTCCTGTTGGTCGACAAAGATCATGCAATGTAGTCACCGGTGATGTTTCGGCAATTCGTAGAAATACAAAACGCGCTGATTCAATACGGGATGCATTTGAGCTATTCATGAATGAAGACATGATCAGCCTAATTGTAAATAAAACCAACTTGAAGATTGATGAGGTAATAGGAAAGTTACCAGAAGAAACTAAAAGTAACAGCAAGTATAATTACATAAAACCAACTGATGATGTAGAAATATATGCGTTGTTCGGACTCATGTACTTTCGTGGCTTGCTTGGTCTGAACAATCACAATTACAATGTATTATTCTATGAAAACGCTGGTCCAGCAGTATTTGGTGCAACAATGTCACGCAACAGATTTAAATTTCTTGTTGCAAACATAATGTTTGATGATCACAAGGAACGTGAAGTGAATTGGCCGCAAGATAGGTTTGCTGCTGCTCGTGTGTTATTTATGATGTTCAATAACAACTGCACAAAATATGTGATTCCCTCAGAATATCTTGCGATTGACGAGACACTTTATCCTATGCGACATCAAATAGCATTTCGCCAGTACAACCCAAATAAGCCCGCCAAATATGGGTTGCTATTCAAATCGATCAATGACGCGCGATTTCCATTTCCATATCAAGCAACTGTTTATTCAGGTAAACCTGAAAGTGGAAATGGTCCGTACTACATCGATAAAACAGAAAACTACATAAAGTATTTGGTTACACAAATGGAGAAGGATATGTCCTTACAAGGCAGAAATATATCAATATTTTTTGTTTTTAGATTTAAAAAAATGATTTTAATATGTATCTAATAATATTATTAAAATAATAATAATGCGATACAAATGAGATGTATTAATTTGTGCATTTTTACAATATTGTGAACGCTTAATAAATACGATAGAACGTTTTCAAAAGTAGCGACAGCACTTAAAATTCTTCGCGTTGTAAAATGTTTAAAATCCTTTAAATACGATGAAGAACAGTCGTAAGGGGAATGATAATTTCCATTTGTGTCACATCACATTTTACTTCTAGTGGGAACTTAGGTAAACAACAAGATATACCGAACCGTAGTCCAGAGATATAAGAAACTGCAAAAGTGATATTCAAATAGTGACGATTTGATTGAGTTTTCCAAAGCTCAGATAATAGTTCGGTAAATCTCAGTACTTAATGCTTTCTGCTCTTCCATGCTAATTTCCACCTTAGATTGTTGTATAATTTTTTTTTAATTCCAGAACGATTCCACCGCTAGACCCGAAAGTTCTTATAATAAGTTGACGGTTTACGTGCATTTCATTGACATTGTTCGTCTTTGGTATACTTGCAGCGTTAGCAATATAAATTGTGGGTGGATATTCCATCGCGTTTTCAGGTGAGTTGCGGGATTGCCTTTAAAGCGTGTTTAAATGTCCAGTCTAGCTGATTTGTGAACGAAAAGTCCGACAACTTTATGGCTTCTACAAAAGGTTTCTCTTGTATGTCAAAATGATGTACGGCAAGTGCGTACATACATCATACATACATCATACATACATCATACGTACATCATACATACATCATACATACATCATGCGTACATCATACATACATCATACATACATCATACATACATCATACGTACATCATACATACATCATACATACATCATACATAACAGATTTGAGTTTAAAATTGATCAAAACGTCCAAAAGACATGTGTGAATATATCCGTGTATCGAAAGGTCATTCACTGAAACCACACTGAGCGCAAAATCGCCTCCTTAATACATGTTGTTTTTTTTTGCTATGGGTGAGTCCTTATAGTGAGCTTCAAAAATTTGATATCCGTAACAATAGGCTGTGCAATCCAGTTGTTTTTGAGATAAGTGGACCACCTACACTTATGCATTGACTCAAAGGTTCATAGTCTCCCAACCAAAAGGTTTATATATTTTGGTTTTTATTTAAGGCTTGTGTAATTCATTTTATATAAATTAAAATAACTTAACCTTACCTTCTTTCCTTCAAACGTAAATTTTTATTTTGCTCTCCAATATTTAACAGCAGCTCGTTTTTTCTTTTTCAAACGTTGTTAATTTCTTGAAACAGGCAGTGTAGACCGCATCATAATTCTTTAAGCAGTTTGTATATTTATTTATAAATCTTAAAACGTATTGTTTTGAAAATACATAAAATTTTCCCACCCTATTTGCCCAATCCTCATTAAGTGTTTCAATCTCATTAAAGCAAATACGTGCAATAATGTTTCTTGGAGGGCGCAAAAAACATATCTGAGAAAACGGTCTTTTGTATTCCATTTTTTCGAAGCTGGACCAGTGAACAATTGGAAGCGTGAGTGGGGGCATTAGGTAGGAGGAATGGAGCACATTTTAAGGCGGATACCTGACACGTATAAGACTCAATAATTCCGTCTACGATGTCATCATGACGTCACCATTTCCTAATTTAGTCCAAGGTTAAGAATTTCTATACAGGTCACTTATCTGTTTACCAAGTTTCAAGATTTATCTGCAACAAGAAATAGTCGTTATAAATACATGCTGAACATTCAGTACCAAATTTGCTCCAACTGAAACGATATCTACGAAAGTTTTCTACATACCAAATTATTACAAATCGGGGCAGGTATTACAAATTGGGGCAGAACAGGGTCGATATTTGGCCCGCTACTTTTTCGGATATACATTAATGACATTCATTTTTCGTCAACTTTTGAATTTTATACTCTTTGCTCATGATACTAACATTTTTTATTCAAACAAGAATATTCAAAACAGCTAATCATAATAAATATTAGTTAAAACATATAGAAGAATAGTTAAAAAGCAACAAACTTTCCTTCAATGAAAACTAAATCAATACTTTTCTAGAATATTCTAAAATCTAAAATCCATGACCTACCATTAAACCTAATCTCAACATGGCAGGTATTAACATAAAAAGAGAACGAACAGTGAAGTTTTGATGAACCTCTTACTTGGACAAAACATATAAACTTAATCGAAAGTAAAATCTCCAGAAATCTTGGTATATTATTTAAAACAAAACCATTTGTAAACCTCTCAAGTTTAAAAAATCTTTACTTCTCATTTGTACACAGTTACTTAACATATTGTAACATGGCGTGGGCCAGTACTAATCACTCTAAGCTAAAAAAACCTCTATAGCAAAGAAAAACATGCTTGTAGAATAATCTTTGGTAAAAAAAAAATTCATTTTTGCAGAACCTTTATTAAAACGGTTAGAAGTTCTGAATATTTCCGAACTAAATATATATCAAGTTTAAATATATATCAAGTTTAAGTTTTTATGTTCCAAATACTTTATAAACTAGCACCCCATACATTTCATGATAAAATTTAAAAAGTTGACAACTAATATAAAACAAGATATTTCGAAATAACTATAAAATTCCATTTCTGAAACACAAGTCAAGATCATTTGCTATACGTATCGTGCACCATTTTGGTGGAACTCAGTTCTAAGCAACGATATAAATAAAAGTCTAACTCTAAAAGACTTCAGTAGGTTAGTGAAAAGATCTCTATTGAAATCAGACGACAATTTTTTGCGATATTTTTAAGTTTTTATTTTCCTTTTCATCTTTTTTCTCAACCCTCTTCTCCTATTGGCCTCTTCTCCTATTGGTCTCTTCTCTTATTGGTCAGCGCCATAGAGGCAGCTGATCTTTCATTTCCCCGTGTCTGTGAGTCAAGCCTTCTGATAGACAACACGTGATTATGTTGCGGTACTTTCTGTTAATTATTTATGTATTCATTATTTTGTTTTTGTACACTTTGCCGACTCACCGACTTAACTTTTCAACTTCAAAATAAGACGGTCGGAGGACGTTAATGCAATATATTTTTTATGGTGGCCTTAAAGTAAATAAAACATTGAATTGTTGAAGAATGGTAAGCAAGTGAAACGCCTGAAGAAGTTAAAAGTTAATATTAACCAACGCATACTAACATCATAAACAGTCCGGGAAATGTCAAAATTCGCGGGAACCTTCAAGTGAAGATAAGATGCCTCAATTGAAGGATTTTTGACATTTTCGCTTCATCAGACTTCAAATCGACTCATCGGAACGTCATATCATATCGCCATATCTCTGTTATAGATATTTTTAAAACAAAGAATAGAAAAGAACGATCCGGTAAATGTTTACTTCGGCCTGGTTCAATGTTTAGATTTTCAGATTTAACGAAAATGACGTTCCGATGAGTCGATTAAGCGTATTCAGGGTCAGTTATGATATTTCTTTTCAAAGTGTCGATTAAGTTACTTGCACGTTTTCCTTTTTTTCTTTAAATGACTAAGCTCTCCTCCACAAATTTTGACTGAGTCCAGCTGCGCCTCTGATTCCCTCCATCAATTGATGATTCCCGTGACATTTCCCGGACTAATCTTAAAAGTGTCACGAAACACAGGCAAAAGGAGTACTTCCATTTTTATGAAAGAAATAACCTGCAGAAAGTTAATGCTAGGCAAAAGTCAAAATTAAAATAAAAAATGTTGGGTCCAGTTCTCCCATTTAATTACCTTTAAAACTTTCAAAAAATGGTAAGTACTCATATTTATCATTTACAGATAAAAGGTTTCAATAAACACAACTTAACAAAACGACAAAATAATGAATCAATTCAAAAAATTCAAAATGTCAGTGCATTTTGGCCTCTAAGTGGCCGGTTACACGTAGCTGGGGTAAGTTTCACCCCGGGGCGAAATTTCATTCCTGGTTGAATTTATTTGGGTTACGCGTGTACTTCACCCAGGGGTGAAAATATATATTTTCAAAAATCAACCATATTTAATGCATATTTAATGCATCTTTCCTGATCAAGAGAAAACTTTGTAAAAGTAAGTTTTTTGTGTATATTTGTTGATGATGGGAGATGGGGGATAGATGCTTTGCTTTGAGAGTTCTGGATATAAAAGTGATGGTGTGACACAGCTTCACCAGCAGCAGGGGTACAGTTAGCTATTATTCAAATTTGTTGGATTTGCTGTGTTATTAGTATTATACTAGTGTAGCGTGTAAAAACATTTTACAGGTTTTCTCCATAAATTGTTTTTACACGCAATACTGTCATGATAAGTCTGTGTATATACAAAAATTGTTGTGTTTCTCCATGTTGGAATTATATCATATTTAACACAAATATTTTGGATAGATCATTCAAAGAATGCTATCATCCCTATTTTTCAGTGCTATTATTTGGGCTATTTAGAGATTTCTAAAGTTGTACAGTTGAACTAAAAGATTTAGAAAAGAGACAATACAACGTATACTCCTACCTAACCAATGGATACTCCTACCTAACCACGATAAAACGTCTGATATATAAGAAAATACCTTCAAATTTCCCTATTAACTAAAGCTAACAAAAACAATACCTTCTCAGACGTTTTTATCTTTCAATTCTTTATTCTGCTATGAATTGTGGAAATGTCAAAACCCAAAACTCCATTTGTGCATCATGATACAAAAACCATGTAAATATGTATGTAAACACTCTCTTCTTGCATTACAATCATTTATACTATTCAATTTTATAATCTAAAAAAGTTATCATTCAAATACTATCAAAACAATATGATAATGATCTTGCTATCTTCGTTTACCTTAATAATAACAATCCACATACTACAATGAAATACCAAATAAACTGCTAGCTACACATTTCGGTATAGTAGTCAAAACTAACTGATACGAATCATCTACGTTCTACATCCAAAAAAATAGACATCAGTAGAAAATGATGAACTGGTAACAAGAACACATAATAGGTCTACATCGACTATCTCGTCGGATAGAATAGTTACTGATACCTGTCAATGTTGTTATTTTTATTACTGAACTTAAAGCGTTGAATAAAAAAATATTAAAAACAAAAACAAAAAATGTTAAGGCTCGTTTCCATCTAGCTGCATTTTTCGCTATAGCGAAAAAATCTCAAGAGCACTGTAATGGCGCATGTGTACCTTTCTAAAAATACTGCTGACTGGGAGAATTTATGCTCTCCAAGATTGCTCTTCAGTTTAGCGGCAACGTTGAATTCATTCTACTTTTCGCTGCGTCGTTTTTCTCACTCGTTAGAAATAGCCAATCATCTTCGAACATTTTATAAACATTACGTAATATTCAGAACATCGAAGACATTCCCAAATGATATATATATATGACACTTTTATTTCGAAAATATATAAAAAATATATAAAAATATATAAAAAAAGCAGAAGCTTTTCGTAAAACTAAGTTTATATCCTCAGTGCTTAAAAATGAATCGAATCGAATAGGATTCATTTTTAAGCTTCGATTCAAAATTCAGTTATAGCTTCCAGTCCCTACACGCCGTGTGACGTATGGGTGGACTAACGAATATAGAAAGACTGTACTCACCCAGTGGAGATCCACTTGTTTTGACCTTTTTTAAGGCTCATTGAACACATTTATCTTTACCATGACCATCGTACATTTCTAACAGTTTTGTTTCGAAGTTATTAGCAAGTTTCGAACTTTAAAAAGTCACTTTAAGAAATTGCTTTCGAAATGTGAGAATTTTTTCATTATTTTCGAATTCGCTTCGCTCAAACGAAAGAAATGTTATTTATTTGTTACAACACAAAGAAGAGAAGAAACTGGATCATTTTAAGTAGTAGTGTCATCTAAGCAAAGTGAACCGTGGAGATCGTTCGCATATTCACAATCTATATTCTAACCTTACATACATTCTTATTCGTCTGAAGTACAACAACTTCATAAAACAGTTCCAAACAACAAACGTAACTACGCCGGAACCCCCACTTGGGAGGAAACCCCCACTTGGGAGGAAACCCCCACTTGGGAAGAAACGTATACTTAGTAATACCTACGCAACAGTTACAAACTCGGTTACGAGTAATAAACTAACTCTTGTTAAAAATTATAACATCAATATATAAATTCTTAACATTTATAATCTATAATATTTATAATCTGATTTGAAAAATTTAAGAAACAAAAGCCTGAGTTCAACTAAATAAATTCAAAGAAACGCCCTTTTTATAAGCTTGGTCACGTGATAATTATTGAATAATTATTACGATGGAGAGTTAATACTTTATGACATAAATAAATTCATGTTACAAAGTATATTTTGGGATATACGTATTTAAAATATCTAATTCGAAAC
Organism: Turritopsis rubra; assembly: GCA_039566895.2. NCBI lineage: Eukaryota > Metazoa > Cnidaria > Hydrozoa > Anthoathecata > Oceaniidae > Turritopsis > Turritopsis rubra. Next base: position 2,245,061 of record CM077628.1, read on the forward strand.
TTCTTGGTAGCGTTAATTCAGTCTTCTAAAATTGTATTGTTATCCTAAGTAGACGAAAAGACAAAATCTGAAGTCACCTATTTAAAATAGACTGCATTAGCAATAATCAACTTTTGAGATTTGAACTAATGACTTCTGTTATGAGACGCAATACACTTCCATATATAGCACGATAATGTATGCTTAATTGAAAACCTGCATTCCCAGCAAGAAATGTAAGTGTTTTGTACTAGTTAGGTGTTACTTCCTAAGACCAATCTTGTATAAAGGTGGTGAACTGAATGTTTTTATTTTTAGCGATTGATGGATGTTATACTGAGTATAGTTCATGGTCATCGTGTTCAAAGTCCTGTGGTGGAGGTATTAGAGAAAGAACTCGAACATGTACTAATCCACCACCTAGTAATGGTGGAAGAGATTGTACGGGAGAACCTAAACAGCAAGAAGCTTGTAATACTGGTTGCTGTCCAAGTAAATCTATGTGTCTATTATTATTATTATTATTGTTATTATTATTATTTATTATTTACCCAGGATAGCCTTGTCAGTTCTGATAAAACTGTTATCGGTAAGGGTCCTGCGAAGGATGTCCTAGAGCATTTTAAGCTCCCATTTGGGCTACGGTAGTCGCAGTTCTGCTTCAATTGCTCAACTAGACAACCCCTTACACATCAATCCAGCTCTCAAGCCGAGTGCTAAGATGAGTGGATCGATTCACACTGTAATAGTTGCTGGCATGACTCAGACATGATTTAAACTCTGACCACCCGTTTTGGAGGAGACCACTCTATCACAAGACCATCAATATATACAGTTGGTATCGACGTTTTTAAGCTGATGTGAACTAAACAGTCAAACGTTGCAGATATCAAGATATAAAGTTTTTTATTATTTATCCAATTAAACGTAGAAATATATTAATTGATTGTTTTCACGCGTAGCATTATGGTCATCTTGGGGTGATTGTACTGTAACATGTGGACAGGGCACAAAAACACGAATGCGACATTCTGAAACATGTACAATCGTAAAAGATGTGACAAACTGTTCACTCAACGCTTGCCGTAAGTCAGCATTAGTGGTTACTTCAGTGGTTAGGCATAACTGGGAGACAACCAGTAAGATACTCATTACTTTTACATTTAGCGATTGATGGAGGTTATACCGAATATAGTCGTTGGTCATCGTGCTCCAAGTCGTGTGGTGGTGGCATTAGAGAAAGAACTCGAACATGTACTAATCCAACACCTCGTCATGGTGGAAAAGATTGTATTACTTTAGGTTTGGGAGAACCTAAACAGCAAGAAGCTTGTAATACTGGTTGTTGTCCAGGTAAATTTGAATATTTATTTATTTGTGATTTTTAGATGAAATCGTCTAACTATGATAACATATTTTATTGATCAATGTCATTTGAACTTAAACATCCTGCATATCTTCAAATTTTCAATATTTAGTCCCACTCTATCGTTACTGGAATTTGGGGATAAGTGATCACTTTTACACAACAAATTACGGAGAATTGGGAGCTGGAAAGGCTGGTTGGAAATCTGAAGGAATACAATGTCATATTTTCCCATGTCACCGAGCAGATACAGTTCCTTTGTATCGATATTATGGAAACAACGATCACTTTTATACCACAAACAGTGTAGAAATTGGAACGACAGTACCAGGTGTGATAGGAAAACACGGTTATAAAAGTGAAGGCATTGCTGGATACTGCTATCCAAGAAAGTATAGAAACTCGATTCCTTTATATCGATATTATAATTCAGTATCCGATCACTTTTATACAACAAGTGCTGGTGAAATCGGAACAACACAAGCCGGTGCGGTTGGTCGTCATGGTTACAAATCCGAAGGGATTGCCTGCTTTGTTTTACCGTAATTCGATTCAAACTGATTTTTGTCCGGCATAAGTAATTATCATAAGTTCATTTAAAAACGTTTGTAAAAGTTGATATTTTGTGAAGACTACGAATGTAGAAGCATAATATATGGCTTTAACTAACTAGCACTGAAAGGCTCATCTCGAACCTAGGCGAAATTAATTGAACAAATTCACTAAGAGTATAAAAGAAAAACGTGGAAATAACCTAACAGTTAAGTTTTAACGGGAAATTAATGACACTGTATCCCACCACTTTTTCGCCTCATCCTAGATCCGCTGCGGCAGTCTACTGAGACTCGTAAGACCGAAAAGTAGGCTAGTGTCATCTGTGTATTGAAGACAGGAACATGATGTAAGTTTTTTCATTTCCGCTACGTAAATATTGAATAGGATCGGACCTAGTATGCTTGTTTGTGGTACACCATGTGTGATGTTAAGGCATTCAGATTGTTGATCGTGAATTAGTACAAATTGTTTGCGGTATGAGAGATAGCTCGAATATGTGTGCAGTGTACTTTTACCAATATGGAATTTATGAAGCTTTTGTAGGAGTGTCTTATAATCAACTGTGTCAAAAGCTTGAATAATTTGCCAGTTGTATTTCTGAATCCTTGCCAAAATATCTGTAGATGCAATTGAGTTTCTTCTTTGCAAAAATTTCATTAGCAGTTGCCGCTATGAAATGAGCAGAACGATTTTTTTAGGCTCAATTATCTAGCGTCACTCGTTGCAAGGCGAGAAGCCTTCCATGACGAAGTATATAAAGACAGTCCTTTTGAGAAAACAGATCTCACATTATTTCTGGATTTCACCCTATTTACAGCGGGCTTTTTCGGGGCGCCTCAATACACCTAAGCACTCAATAATACTTCTAAAGACATTGAAAATACAGTTTATAGCAAGAAACATTTAACTTTTAAAAACACTTTCTTTTTACTAAAAAAATTCAAATATCCTTTACATAAGGAAGAATCTATTGTCAATCGTTATACCTAGTATAGTAACAGGGTGGGAACCATGGATAATATTTCCATCAATATTTCCAAACAGATCTTTACTTTTCCTCACACCCAGAAATAATGGCTGAAACTTTGAGGAATTGACTACAAGGCATTTATAGGAAACCCATTCAAGGGCTAACCTTTCTCAAGTTTATATAAAACTCGATCTACCGAAGAATCAATAACAGGGATGATATTGTCATCGGCAAAATTACAGACACCATTTTTGTTTGCAAAAAACAATAAATTGTTAATAGATATGTTGAAGAGAATGGGTCCTAAAATTGATCCTTGTAGTACTCCAAGTAAAACAGTGAGCCATTCACTTAAAGCAGTTCCTATGTGCACCCTTTGTCTTATATTATTGAAATAACCATAAAAAAATCGTATGTAGTTTCGCAATGAGAAGATCATATGGCAGACAATCGAAGGCCTTTAATAAGTTTATAAGCATAGGTGACTGCCTATTTTTAAAAAGGTTTAATAGTGCATGTCCTTTTTCTGAAGCCACATAAAAACTTAGACATTTTGACTTCGAAAAAGATGGATAGCTTCTCGAAGATAAGTTTTTCAAAGACTTTAGACAAAGCAGGAAGTAGGGTAATGGGCCGGTAGTTTGAATTATCGTATTGCCCTTTTTATTCACAGGATTTTCAGCTAATGCAAGTTTATTGGAAAAAGTACGTATTTCTAAGGCATGGTTAATACAGCGAGCTAAAATAGCAGAAGTAACAGATAACTCCCTGGCAACAAGTTTCAGTTCTCTAGTCGGTATTTTACCAATCACTCTTTGAAGATTTCGTGGCTTGAATGAGTTGAAACTTTGATTTTATAGCAAGAATACTAGGATGGTCAGCATATTATCGATTGTGTTCACGATCACATTAGTGTTAGAAGAAATGAACCCTTCATTCCAAATTGGAATGTTTAGTTCCTTTGTAATAGCACTAAAGTGTTCATTAAGGGTGCATTTATTTCATTATATAATTTATTTACAAACGTACAATTTAAATTTATGCTTATATGAAGGATAATTTGTTAAGTAATTATTTTCGTGGTGTTCGTAGGATGTTACTGACTGTTTATTTCAAACAAGGGGGACTGATGGTACTTGAGGTAAGTAAATCTGAATATTAAGGTATGAAAAATGCCCCCTAAATGTCCTAGCAATCTGTATTGATATATTAGAATTTCCTGCCAATAAAAGAATCCTTTCCTCGAATGTACGAAATTCACGAAATTAATTGCATTTTTTTCATAACTTAACATTCAGATTTGCTTACCAGTACCATCAGTGTCCCTTATTTAAAACATCCTACGAACACCAAAAAGTAGTCACGATTATGAAAATAATTATTTAACAAAATTATGGTTCATAGAAACCAAAATTTAAATTCCACATTTGTAAACAAATATTGCTGACAACAAATCTGTCCTGTTTGTTTTGATTTATTTTGCATAATTTATCACTATTACCTCGCAACTTAGATTATTATTTAATTATATTAAAAATGACTGATATGTTATTTTGCATAAGTTACTATGAATGCCACTCTTCAGAGCGAAAAAAAAAAAAAACAGGAAAAATATGGCACTTCTAATAAGAGAGGTTTGACCGTATTTTTTTTCGAAAGTATCATAGAAATTGCTACAAGTACCACCAATACCACTTTTGTCTTTCTCCGATTTGAAGGCAAACATAGTCATATATTTTACCACTAACAGAGTAACAAAATGGAAAATATATAAAATAGATGGTACCTGTGGCACTTGTAGCTATATTTTGGGTTGAAAGAAATGCACAGTAACTTTTTTAACTAATTCAAAAAACCTGGCAATGTTGCAGGATGTTTCTGTTCGAGTGTTTTTGATCTGTATGGTTGCCATTGCATTGGGTAAACTAGCGGCAGGGATACCTTAACATTAAGGAGATGGTTGGGACTGTAAGGAGGTCACAAGGAATAAGAGTTTATATGTTGGCTATAAAATAAATATAGTGACTTGAAATTGATTTCTGGTTGGTTGTTACGATCGCGGAAGCCAATAACACCATGTATTTTTAACTGTAAATTGCCGTTGTTAAAAATTTCAATAACTCGCGGGGAGCTTTATTTCAATAAATTTATAGAAGTTGTGAGTCCTTCTTATTTTATGCGTCCATGGTTTGCCAAAAAGTTTTATCAGAGCTAACACTTCATATTTCATGGCTTTTCTAAAATTTAGATAGATAAGTTCCACTTATTTCTGACCAATAAACCTTACAAATTATAAATTCAGTCAAAATAATAAACAAAATAAAGAAAAGAAATAAACAATCAAACAAATAGATCCCAGGCCCTTCCAGAAAGGCAAGAAAAGAACGACATGAAGATTTCATCTCAGTTTTCAGTTCAGGTGAAATGGCATTAGCAGAAATTCCCTCAATTGGCAAGAAAAATGGTAAAATTCCATTACTTAAAATATTGGCCTAAATTTTAGACTAAGAAGAAATTTTCAGAGCTAGTTAGTTAAGGAGCTAGTGAATTAAAGTTATATATATTTTATATATTCTACTTCTACAATCCTAGTGTAAACATAGGCGTATTCAGGATCAGTCAAAAAAAGTGGAGGAGTTCAACATTATGATATTTCTTTTCAGTCTTAAGTGTCGATTAGGTTACTTGCACGTTTTCCTTTTCTACTTTAAATGACTAAACTCTCCTCCACAAATTTTGACTGACTTCTAGCTATGCCTCTGGTAAATACCAATTTTTACAAACGTTTTTAAATGAACTTATGATAATTACTTATGCCGGACAAAAATCAGTTTGAATCGAATTACGGTAAAACAAAGCAAGCAATCCCATCAGATTTGTAACCATGACGACCAACCGGTGCGGTTGCGTATTGTGTTGTTCCGATTTCAGAAGCCATTGTTGTATAAAAGGGATCAATTACTGGATTATAATATCGATATAGAGGAATCGAGTTTCCATACTTTTTTGGATAGCAGTATCCAGCAATGCCTTCACTCTTATAACCGTATTTTCCTATCACACCTGGTACCGTTGTTCCAATTTCTACACTGTTTGTGGTATAAAAGTGATTGTTGTTTCCCCAATATCGATACAAAGGAACTGTACCTGTTCACTGACATGGGAAAATATGACATTGTATTCCTTCAGATTTCCAATCAGCTCCCAATTCTCCGTAATTTGTTGTATAAAAGTGATCACTTATCCCCAAATTCCAGTAGCGATAGAGAGGGACTAAATATTGAAAATTTGTAGATATGCAGGATTTTTAAGTTCAAATGACATTGATCAATATAATATGTTATGATAGCTAGACGATTTCATCTAAAAATAACAAATAACTAAATATTCAAATTTACCTGGACAACAACCAGTATTACAAGCTTCTTGCTGATTAGGTTCTCCCAAACCTAAAGTAATACAATCTTTTCCGCCCTGACGAGGTGTTGGATTACTACATTTTCGAGATTTTTCTCTAATACCACCACCACACGACTTGGAACATGATGACCAACTACACCACTCAGTATAACCTCCATTAATCGCTGAAAATAATATGTCATATATGATAAAAGAAACGATCTAGCTCACCAGTTTTCCACAAGAAATTCATAGGCAGTAATGCATCTCTAGCTCAAAGAAACACTTACGACACTTCCTTGGAGAACATGGTTTCATATCCTCAATGACTGCACATGTTTCAGAATGTCGCTTTCATGTTTTTGTTCCGTGTCTACATGTTACACTACAATCACCCCAGAACGACCATGATGCTATGCAGTTAGTACCTAAAATTATGCTCTAGAGATAGATTTTGTTTCTTTGTTTAGAAAATTGTTTGTAGAGAAACAAACAAATTTCCACAGAAAGAAAGCGTGATGTTCTTGTAATGAATAAATACTAATCACTATTCTTACAATTGTCACTCTGGGATTGTATATTTCCAATAATCTGAAACAAAGATTAAAATTAATAATATATAATAATAATAACAAAGATTAAAATTAATAATATATAATAATAATAACAAAGATTAAAATTAATAATATATAATAATAATAACAAAGATTAAAATTACAAAACGTTAGAACTGATGCTGATGTTTATTAATGGATAATATTTTGTTTTAAAATTTTACGTAAAAATAGAAGTAGTTGAAACTGTAAGATAGCGTTAATATAGATGCTTGGTAAACTACCTGATCAACGTTGTTTGTTCCTCCATATTCATCACTCGATATCACCCGTCCTCCTAAAAATGGTTTTAAAAAATCACAATCTAAGGAACATAATTTCTTATATATAATAGCTATTATTAACGCTCACTTACCCTGAACGAGATGAAAAAGTAAAAAGCATGCAAAACTTTTCTTTAACAGAGTCATGATTGTGCCTCGCTATACCAAGAAGAAATGTCCAATCATCAACCGTTTCAGTAATTGTTTCAGTAATTGGATTAGTACATGTTCGAGTTCTTCCTCTAATACCTCCACCACAGGACTTTGAACACGATGACCATGAACTATACTCAGTATAACATCCATCAATCGCTAAAAATAAAAACATTCAGTTAACCACTTTTATACAAGATTGGACTTAGGAAGTAATATTTAACTAGTACGAAACACTTACAATTCTTGCTGGGAGTGCAGGTTTTCACATCCTCAATGATATGAACAAGTAATAAAAAGCATATAAAACTTATCTTTAACGGAGTCATAGTTGTGCTTCGCTATACAAACAAGAAACGTGCACTTTAATCAACTGTTTGGGCAAAAAACGTTTTATGAACGTGAAAGAGGAAAATGCTTTCATTTATAGCAGTTGAAACTCGGAAATGAAACTGTTGACATCTTTTCCCTAGTACACATATTTTATCTGATGGAAAGTCATAGAGCGAAAGCAGCGTCGGATGATTTGAGAAGAATTGAATAGACTTTTGATGTTGGATTTTTGTAATACCAAAGAATGTTTCTAGGGATTACTGCACGCTAACACTAAGCTGAGAGTAATTGAGAAGCAATTAATCGCTCTATATGAAATTTAATTGTTTAGTTTCTCACTGTTCTGTATATTCATTTACTTCCGCACGAGCGCAAGAGCTAAAATATATAGTATAGTATGTAACGGCTGATGTGTGAGGGCATCAAATTCTTCATCAACCTTTAAATATGAGTAGTGAAATGATAATGGTTATTATGATGTTCATCATGACGGAATTGGAATTAAAAAACCCACAAAAAAACAATACTTTTCGTGAATTTTGGAAGCAACCTTAAATAATTGCAGTACTGTAATGTTATTATACCTCAACAAACAATTTGTGAAACACTTCATCAACATGAACTTCAACGTCATCAGATGGAAAAATGAGCTGCTGTTGTAGGATTGCCGATGCATCTTTACAAACTTCAGCAAATCATATTTTCAAGCGAAGTAGGTAAGGATTCAATTCCAAAATTGACTTTTTTGATTCGACGGCGAACCTCCGCAGTGGGCCTGTCAGCAGTTTATCGATAATACCAAGACCACGTACTTCTGCCAAAAATAGTTTGTTGGAGAGACCCTCTTGAATAGCTTTCAAAAGATTGTTCGGATTGGCCATGTTTTAAGGAAGGATTCAATTGCATCATTATGGAAATAAAGTGCAGCAGAATTATAAAATAAGATATTGAAACAGTTTCCAATAAAGGGGGCAAGACGGGAACACTCCCCTCATCCAGCCAAAATGAGTTAAAGTAAGAGGCGACACCAGCTTCATCACTACCACCAACATGAAAGGCTTAACATGCTGTTCTCACCAACCTAGCAGTACCCGACTCTTTTGTTTGAAAGGCAAAAACAGTATCGTAATTATCTGACAATATTACTTTTTCAAAGTATTCATGAGGCAATTTACCAAAACAAATTAGCCATTTCACTTAGTTCTGTTTTCTGTTGAATGTGCAAATAACTCCAATTTTCAATTGCAAGGGGAAGAAAATTTTCTCTCAGGGATTTCAACTTCTAATTGAACAATGGATTAATAGGACCCAAGTCAGACATTGTGCTACGAATGTTGGTAATCATGTTAGAAAAGTTGACTGTATTATCTCCATCATCGATGATAACGTCACAAATCCTCCATCGTATAAGTGAAGTGTTTCAATACTGAAGCAGCATCTCCACCAGCAACTTCACTAAGACCGAAAGAGTTTTTCCTTTAGTTGTTGTTATCTGAAAATTTTGATAGTCTCTGTGATATTTGCTGGTACCATCTCCATGCAAGCAATTCTTTATTTATTCGTTATCAGTTTTCAATTCTTTCACCAGTGCCACTAACTTCCCTTCTTTGTCGGATTAACGAACAACCTGTGCTCTCTGTAGTAGTGTTTGCTGTTGTGGAATAACAAATACTTCATCTATGGAGTTTTCCTTTTCACTATGGTTTTTATTCTTTGATAACAATGTTACTCTTTTGTGTAACCGTTTAAGTTTTGTCAATAATGTTTGTCTGTGCAAACATAATCACTAAAAATCTCTTTGAATTTATTGCATATTGAACTATCTGATCTGTCTTCCAATGATAGATACCAACTCAAAATCTCACTATTTTTCATTTTGAAGTAATTGCAATTATTGCACTAATCTCACATGAATATATAATTAAGAACTTTAATATAAAATAAAGTATAATAACCTTTCCTTCTATCACTGAATACAAATCGTATTTTATATTCACATACCCTCTGCAAAAATATATTATTATTGGTCAGCGCCGCGAGGCGGCTGATCTTTCATTTCCCCGCGTGTGTCAGTCACTTAGTCAGTCTGTAATGTCGCAGTTAATTCCGCCCTTTCATAACACCCTCCCGAGTATTGGAGTCAGTTATTGGCCGTTTCTTCACCTCCTACTCATCAATTCGTTCTCTAATTGGTTTGCTAAGAAAACGGGTTATAAAAATGGCGTAAAGTTCCGGATTTGTGGATAACGATTCTCGAACGTGGGTGAAGAAGACAGAAACTTTACTTCAAAAAAAGGTAAGTGTTCTTAGTGTATTAATACAGTTTTTAATACATTACAGAACTGAGTTTTGTGTGTATACTTTGTAATGATGATGAGGATAGATGTTTGAGAGTGAAGTGTAGCACAGCTTCTTCACCAGCAGCAGCAATTTTTAAAACTTTATTTTTATTCCAAAAAGCTCAACGATTTCTGGCTGCAGTTTCTGTTTGTTTCTGCATGGCTGGCAGTTTTTTGTAGTTGACAGGACAGCCACAAGGCATTCCAAGGCATTACTACTATTATACTATATATAATTGATTCATGCATCAAAACTCTTAATTTTAGGAATTTGCATACTTTATACTTAAAGTACATGTGAATTAATTTTTGTGTGCATTTAATTTTGTGGGGTGATATTGTGAAGGCCTGAAGATTATCTTTTTCCATGTCGGACAAGATGTCCACCGGTAGAACTGTAAACCCGGTCCAGACATTAACATCATCAAAGTGTTTTCTCTGTATATAAAAAGTCAGCTGACGTGCATATAAAAAAATGAAAACAATAGACACAGCTGTGGATGTTGACATGGCCAAGAAACAATAGAAAGGGATGCTAAAGCGAGTATGGTGGGAATGATAAAATATTATGTAGATAATTTTAGATACAAAATGTTTTCAAATTAGTAAAAGAACACCCGGGTAGTTTTTAAAATTTCTTTGATAATAATAATGATGAATATACACATAAGTATAACAGAAGTGCGAGAGAATGTAGAAGAGAAAAAAAAAATAACCACAAGCAATAATGTTTTATTCAAATTATTCTCCCAATTGTTGATAAATGCCCTCCTCTTATAAACTGCCCATCCAAGTTGCAAAAATTAATAAGCACCTGGGAAAAATAGAATTAACAGAATTCAAAAAGTAAATAGCAATACTAATATTACTGAAAACATTCATCGTTCCCATCGTTTCCCTGTTGTTCTCTGTAAAGTGCATTAGAAAAAAAATTGTGCCCAAAAATCTATTTGATACATGTTTAGAACTGTTGTGCCACGAGTCTATGAAAGCATTGCAAATTTATGTTACCACAAATAATGTCCTCAGTGTGAAGGTTTATCCAATTTCAAATCGTGTATGGACAAAGTCTAAGTAAGCGCTGACCTTCAAGTCGTAAGTCCCTGTTCCCTTTACAAATCTCTTAGTATAACAAAACAAAAACACCAAAACATTACAGTCTTTTATACTCACAAATCACAACAAAATGTAGTGCACTCTTATTTTGAACATAACAAAGTTTGTTTTGATTTGGACCCCGGATTTGATCCCGCAGTTTATACCAAATCCGTCAGTAAAATGCAGGGATTAGATTGACTTCACCTGTGTGCGGAATTTGCTGTTCTTCCTCAAATTTCCTTCATTAATCAAACATTAACGGCCAACTTCCAAAAAAGATTAAGCAGCACATCTCCTCATGCCTCCTACATATCCCGCACTTTCAAGCCCGTGCGAAAAAAAGGAGAACACGTGCTTCCACAGTGGTGTTTGAACGCTCAAGAATTTTGTACAGAGCATATGAAGAATTTCTGGAATGGCCAATGTCCCAATTGAAAAGTTACCTTTCGGTGCATGGATTGATTACGTCAGGGCGCCATGTAGAACTGGTCGCGAGACCTTTTTCTGCTATGGAATTAAAACTACCGATAATTCAGTCGGAACTGCAACATCAAAAACAACTATAAGAAGATTATGAAAAGAAATTGTCTGAGTCTCAAATACCAGACCCTCTTAAAGTTGAAGAAAAACAAATGAGAGATGATGTTACTAAGCGGCCTAATACTGACACTGGTGTAATTTTTTTATGCATTCTTCGGAAAAAAGAATTTGACGCTGATTACATTGGAAAGTATAAATACCAAAAAGCCTATTCATTTTTGGTCGTCGGCACCATCAAATTATATGAGCATAAGACAAGTAAATGGAACATTGTTTTTTCTTTATTCCAAAGTACGGGCATCACAATCGATTTACGAACAAAAGAATGTCTGAATTGCTGTGGAAGTCTCATCCAAAGTTTCAAAAATTGTTTCAGCTTATTGTTCTAGTATGGCCGGTGCGTACGAATGCTGCAATCATGTTATCGCTACATTGTATAAAGTGAACTACGCAGATTGCAGAAGTCTAGTCTTACCAGCATTCACAGATGTGGCGTGTGAGTGGAATAAGTCGACATTTAAGGAAATTCACCCGAAAAAGATACGAAATATCTTTGTTAGAAAAAAAAACTGCAACTAAGGACGCCAAATCTGAAGAAAACGAGATAAATCGAGATAAATCGAGATAAATCGAGAGGAGAAACGTTTGCAGGCATTGAATGGATTTTACCCACGCAGAGAGTTCCACCGGTCGTCCACCGGTCGTCCACCGGTCGTCTTGTTCATTTGATTCGAACAGGTTGTACAAAGATATAGAAAAAATAAATAAAGACGCCGGACTTTTAATATCGCTTGAAACAAAGAGCAAAAACCGCATTGACATAAGTAACTTTACTAATAGTAGCATCGTATCTAGAACTTTAGAACATCATGTCGGAAATGATGAAATGCTCATGTCCACATTTTTATCAAATCTTTCCCTATTAGACCAAGTAGTACCTGATGTAGAAAGGAAGACATTAAAACAGTCAGAAAATCCACTGTGGTTTGATATGCGTATAGGCAGACTAACAGCCTCTATGCACCAAGATGTATTAACAAAAATCAATACTGTATCAAGAAGTACAGGTGATATTAAAACTAAAACAACACCTATGGTTGCACAAATGATATACGGTAGTAAAATGGGAAAGTTCCAGCTCAACAGTGGGGAATTGAAAATGAGACAAAAGCGCTAAAGTCTGTTTATGCAAAAGAGATTTCAAAACATGTTGATTTTAAAACAGAAAAGGCTGGATTATTTATTTCAAAAACAAAGGCATATATTGCTGCATTTCCTGATGGGATTACGAAAAGTACCATCGAAATTAAATGTCCATATTCACTTAAGGATAAAGAACTTGGTACAACAAAATTGTAGCTTTCTCACAACTTCAGATAGAAAAATTAGTTTAAAAAAAACCCCATAAATATTATACTCAAGTCATCTCACAAACGCCATTAACAAACACAAATCAAGCATATTTTGTGATCTGGACACCAAAAGATATATTAGTGGAGGAAATAAAATTTGACTCTGATCACTGGCAAAAGTTTCAACTAACCTCGATTTTTTTTATAAAACCTATGTTTGTCCAGCACTCTTATTAACAAAACCATTGACATTCTGTGGAAAATGTGACCAGGTGTTATTAGAAGAAAATGAAATCTAACCTCAAGAAGAACAAGAATTTACAAGTATTCAATGTGATGATTGTAACTGTGGTATCATGCAATTTGCGAAAACGTTAATACTGATGAAATGAGTGAAGATCAGAAATGGGTGTGCTCGATTTGTCTAAAGTCCATTGGTGAACTGTTGTGAACATTTTATTAGAACATAGTATGAAGAATATACAGAGGCGGTTCTAGAATCTAGGCAAAATTTATGGAGGAAAGTAAGGATAATTATATTATGTACCAAAGAAACCTAATCAAGTTTTAAAAGAAAGTTCATGGCACTGTACCCCTTCCACATTTTTGCCTAATCCTAGATCTGCCTCTGAAGTATATAGTATAAAAGATGTTTTTAACATTATATATTATATTTATATATAACATATTTACGTTCCTCTCCAGCCAGCAGGCCCTTCAAGTTTACCAGTGCTCCACAAATTTGAACAATATCATCCATTAGAGGCAAGTATAACAATGTTTGTTGTGTTTTCAATTTCGAAATTCCTTTATCCTCTTAATAGCTTGTTCCGCATATATCCGTACGTTGGCCACATTTGACGTTTCTTTTACAGCACCAGACGTCATTTGTGTGCCTTTTGCTGCAGCTGGAGGTATACAAAGAGTACATTGATACATAGCTAAATCATTTGATCGCCTGGTTGCAGAATATTATGAAAAAAACTACTATTTCTGACAATGTGTACATCAGTGGTTCTTCCACCATATAGTGCAGAAATCCAAGAGGTAGCTCCATTTGGTGTTATTGCAATAAGGAAGTTGACTGAACAGTGTGATTTGTAATCACTCCAAAAAGAGCTTGGACTTCTAAGGAACTTGGAGTGTCCATAAATACCTATGTACAGTCAATTATCATGCGAACTTTAGGGTATAAGCGTTTGAGGCAATCTGGCAATGTAGCTCGCACTTAAAATTTAGATGGCATAACAATCAAACATGACAATTCTTTGGAAAGTAGTTTGATCCAAGTTATTACAATTTGTGATACTTTTCCTGCTGATATTCGAAAGTGAAAAGCAACATCTTTAGTTAAGATACCTAATCTTAAACGCATCATTGTCATGAGAAACTCTTGCTCGAAGGTCAGTTTCTTACTTAGTCCTGGTTTAAGTGGTAGAATATTATAATCAGGAGAAGCCAATAACTTTTCTAAATCAGAAGAACCACGTTTTCGTAAATTAAATGTCTTTTTATTGCCATCCCAATACGTCATAACAGATGCCTTTGTTTTGACAAATTCAAATATGGTTTTGAACATATCTGTTCCCTCAAATCCTGTGTAAAATTTAACTTCCGCCTCACGTGTAAACTGTGCAAACGTGACAGGCAACACTGCTGTTTAATCTGTTTGGACAAACACACCTTTTTCACCATCTACATCTTCTACTACAATAACATCAGTGTCGGAATTATCCCCTTCAAACAAGGAAATACACAGGCTCTGATCCAACTTCCTTTTTCTTGGAGACTCCCTTTTTCTTGGAGACTTCCTCCTCTTTGGTGTCGTAGCATCAGCGGATACTGACATAAACAACGTGGGAACTGGAATTTTTTTGGGTTGGCATCCCATCAACAAAGTGATTTGAACATACATAGGCAAATTTACCAGGTTCCCAAAACTCATGTCCCCTAAGAACTTGTTGTGTCCAAGCCTTTCGTTTCGTCTCTTTAGCTGGAAGTATGTGAAATATTAATTTTCCACCTTTTACATTTTCATGAATAACATATTTTTCCGGATACCTCTTGTCATTGTTACAACATTCAACACAACATCTATCATTTTTTCTGTCGAACATTAGCTAATATTTATACTTCTAAAAATTGAGAAAACATTATCTTTCAGGAGTCGCTAAGATAGAAAATCTTCTTCAGCAGCTTCGAATAAGAATTAAAGAAGAAAAATAAAGGTGAACAAACATAACATCCACCCAGCCCTATCAATTCCTTACGAAAAAGTGGCGCATCCAGTGAACCTTCCCCTAGCGTTTTATCAAATCCATAATGGCTGCATTATCTCCGAAATCGTGTATTACAAATATCTCATTTTCTCCTTACTCTCCTTCTCTTCCACTGCATCTCGAAAAGCAAATTCAGCAAAGACGGGGGTAACAATGCTTTTAAATTATACGAATATTGAATTCCGCAGATAAACACGTTTTTAAAAATTCAGTTTTATTCCATAATTTGCAAACACTTACCATAAAGACAACATTTCTGGGTGTTCCAAGCACGCGATACAACTCCATCAACACAAAAATGGCTGATATATTTCAATCATCAGCTGTTTCTTTCCTACAATCGTGATAACCTTGGAACATTTATAATAAAAAACCTGAATAAACAAGCCATCTATTGGTGCCCAATATGATATCCATTGTTGAAGAGAAAGGTGACGGAAATGAAGTTGTTTGAAGCCGTATAAAACAATATATAATTAGTAATGCTCAGTAATGGTAAGTAATAGTAATCAGTAATGCTTTACAAAGAATATTCCGTGCACACAACATCAAATGCAGATTTCGATCAACGGAAACTCTTCGTAACATATTATCTCATCCGAAAGACAAGATCTCAATGAACGACACAAATAACGTGATATACCAAATTCCATGTAGTGATTGTGAATCAGTTTATATAGGAGAAACAAAAAGAACATTTGAGCAACGCATCAAAGAACATATGCGAGCCGTACGGAATGGCGATGTAACCAAAAACGAAATTGCTGACCACTGTTGGACTAATGACCACAAGTTTGATTGGGAGAATAGAAAGATCCTTGACAAGGAAAAAGGATGGACTGCTCGAAAAGTCAAAGAGACTATATACAGTGTCAAAAACAATTCCAGTATTAATAGTACATCGTATAATGTTCCTGCGATATGGTTTCCAGCTCTACGCAAAACAAATTATTGACATTGCTTCCTTCCAGGTCCGAAATATTGACATTGCTTCCTTCCAGGTCCGAAATAATTTCGATCCTAATTTCGATCCTACTGAAAACATATATAAACTTTACATCATTCATTTACAAACGCCCGATGATGACAGTAGTAACTGTCGAAACGTCGCAAACAAAAACAACCGGTCTATGACATGATAAACTCTAATTATATATTATGAATACTAGACTGACAAACAATATAAATATATTCAATTTGATTAAAACACAATATGGAGATTCCACGTTAGCTTCAGTGCGGAAGTTGGAAAAGACTCGAGCGAAGTACGCTAGGTACTCGAACCATCTAAGATTCTCGCTCCGATGTCTACATAATAATTTGACGCCAAATGATCTAAGAATTCATTGCAAAGTCAAAACTGAGAAAAGCCGTCAGATATTACGTCGTGCCAGCAAAGTCTTGCTTCAAGAACGAATCCATCTCAATCATGTGACAAGAGAGAAATTAAAACAGTCAATGGAAGAGTTGGACCAAGAAATCAAAGATAAAACAACATCAGAAGAATATGAACTCATCAAATCTGTTCATAATAAGACATTTGAAAGGGAGATGGAAGTCGCTAGAACAAGACAGGTTAGAAAATTCGCAAACCTACATCCACAGAAGGAAGATACCGAACAGAAAGTAGATAAATCAAGATGGATAATGAACTTGTCATCAAAACAATTGTCATCTGATGAAACCAATATTTTGTCGAAGGGAATGAATTTTAGTATAACACCAACTGAAATTCCAACAAAAGAAATTGTTGCAAATGTAGAGAGTGGTATCAAAAACCTACCAAAAGAGGAAGCTGACAATATACGAGCTAAAGTCAGTCTAACTCTACAACAATCGAAAATACCAACCGACAACATCAGCCGAAAAGACAGAAAAGCTCTTCGTAATCTTCAGAAAGATACCAGTATCATGATTCTACCAGCTGACAAAGGACGAACAACCGTGGTATTAGACAAATCCAACTATATCCAGAAATGTTACGATCATATAAACAATGGTCCATACAAAACGCTCAAGAAGAACCCAACTGAAACAATCAAAAAAGAAGTACGACAAAAACTTCAGAAACTACATGACAATGGTTTTATCGATCAACAAACATATTTCAGATTCAAACCAAGCGATTCTCCACCACCTCGATTCTATGGTCTGCCGAAGATACACAAAACTGGAATACCTATACGACCAATAGTCTCATGCACCGGTACGCCGTTGTACGACTTATCAAAATACATAGCAAAGATATTATCATCATATACACAAACTAACCGATGCAAGAATTCAAAAGAGTTTTCCGACTTTGTTAGAACAAAAACTGTCAATGTTGATGAAGAAATGGTATCATTCGATGTTACATCACTTTATACAAATGTACCGATAAATGACACGATCAATATAATTAGAGATTTAATCTCTAATGACTCAAACTTTTCATCCAAAACGAAAATTCCACCAACAGAATTTTTGGAATTGATAACGCTTGTATTAACAAAAACGTGGTTTCTATTCGATGAAACTTATTACACTCAAACAGATGGAGTTGCAATGGGAGGTCCGGCATCTTCTGTAGTTGCTGAAATCTTCATGCAAGCGTTTGAGTCCACAGCCACAACAACCGCTGACAAACCCCCAAAAGTATGGAAACGTTTTGTTGACGATGTTTACGCTATAGTGACACGAGATTCATTGAATAATTTTCATCAACATCTAAATGGATTGCACCCGAAAATAAAATTTACAATCGAGCAGGAATCGAATAATTGCATCCCATTCTTGGATACTCTTGTAAAAAGAAATCAAGACGGAAGCATTTCAGTGAACGTATATCGTAAACCAACACATACAGACCAATATCTAAACTATAACTCAAACCATCAACAAAGTTGCAAAGAAAGTGTTGTTGCATCGTTAATAAATCGGGCGAAAGATATTGTTAGTAATGACGATGATCGTGTTGAAGAAATGAAACATATCAAATCGGTTCTCCAAGCAAATGGATATGACAGGACGATTGTTAGAAGAGTTGAAAATAGAATAAACAATACTCGAACTTCAAACACCGAAGAATCAACAGAACAAGAACCGGTGACCACTATTAGTATTCCTTATGTATCTGGTATCAGTAATGCTTTACAAAGAATATTCCGTGCACACAACATCAAATGCAGATTTCGATCAACGGAAACTCTTCGTAACATATTATCTCATCCGAAAGACAAGATCTCAATGAACGACACAAATAACGTGATATACCAAATTCCATGTAGTGATTGTGAATCAGTTTATATAGGAGAAACAAAAAGAACATTTGAGCAACGCATCAAAGAACATATGCGAGCCGTACGGAATGGCGATGTAACCAAAAACGAAATTGCTGACCACTGTTGGACTAATGACCACAAGTTTGATTGGGAGAATAGAAAGATCCTTGACAAGGAAAAAGGATGGACTGCTCGAAAAGTCAAAGAGACTATATACAGTGTCAAAAACAATTCCAGTATTAATAGTACATCGTATAATGTTCCTGCGATATGGTTTCCAGCTCTACGCAAAACAAATTATTGACATTGCTTCCTTCCAGGTCCGAAATATTGACATTGCTTCCTTCCAGGTCCGAAATAATTTCGATCCTAATTTCGATCCTACTGAAAACATATATAAACTTTACATCATTCATTTACAAACGCCCGATGATGACAGTAGTAACTGTCGAAACGTCGCAAACAAAAACAACCGGTCTATGACATGATAAACTCTAATTATATATTATGAATACTAGACTGACAAACAATATAAATATATCCGTATAAAACAGTTTCTTTTAAAAACCCCGTCCACGGTTCATTTGCCATATCAGAGAAAATTCCGCGACAGCTTTTGGTCACGTGACTGAATTGCCTACTATCAATAATATCAATAAATAACAATAACACAAAAACTACGCCTGTCCTTTTTTGCATTCAGAGCAATGTAACAAACTTCCATCCCATTTTTTTTATCATTTGTTTCAAATTATTTAGGTTTCCATTGCTTTTTAAATAATATGGTTATTTAGTCCATACTCGTGGAGCTAAAGAGCGAATATTTTTTATACCATATGAACAGGTTTTAACACTTAGTTATTAAGTTATCGATGTGTTGCATTCTTACAGGCCTGGAATTAGACTTTTTTTTACTTATATAGATAAGACTGATTTCATTAAAATTCTTAAATATTTCAGTACATAGATTTCTTAGTCGTAATAAACACATGAAATTATTATTCGGGTTCAGGTTTGAAAAATCTAAGGTTTCATTTTCATTATCTTTTAAAAATACATTGCACATTCATGGATTTTCGTCACTTTTGAAAGAGATTTAGCGGAAGAAAAATGCCACACTAATGGACAATAAAGTTGGCGTATACAAAACTTTGAATTAATATTAAAAATAATATTAATATTAATTAATATTTATATTAATATTAATGACAAAAATGTTAAAAATAATTGGTCCTAGAATGGAACCTTGAGTCACACCAGAGAGAGTTAATTCAAATTGGCTATATACACCATTACATGCGTACTTTGTTCTCTGTTAGTTAGATATGAAAGCTGTAGTATGCATGCAGTTTTGCTATGATCAAATCATGTGGAATGCAATTGAAAGCCTTAGACAGATCCATTAAAACAGCACCGCAAAATAATTCATATCTAACATTCTTTCCATTACTCTATTCCCATTGGGCGCGCATCCGTCCTTCAGATGTCCCATGGACGTCCTCTCGTCCACCTCTCGTCCACGTACCATTGTGGACGTCCTCTAGACGTCTTTTGGCCAAAAGAACGTCCTTTGGACGTCCTCTTCAAGTCCCTGCTGGACATCCTATTTGAGCGAACTAGACTTCACTTTCCACGTCCCTGGGTCTTCTCCGGGACGTCCAAACTGAACGTCCATGGGACCTCCCTGTGCCCACTGGATGACGTTTCTTCACTAATTCTTCATTAATTCTTCACCTAAATGTAAAAATACATTACATTCTAATAGAAATAAAAATTTGCATTCCACCCTTGTTGATGTCTCTTCATAATGGATTTATCAGTAAAATGTTAAGTAATATAATTGTTTTTCTTTTCTTGATACTTATATATTTTTTATAATTTTTTTTGGTCAATGGTTGGAGTTGGAACTTCTCAGAAACTTCAGCCTCATAACAGAATTTGTTCGTATCAGGCCCATCTATTCGTATCAGGCCCATCTATTCGTATCAGACCCATCTATTCGTATCAGGACCATCTATTCGTATCAGGACCATCTATTCGTATCAGGACCATCTATTCGTATCAGGACCATCTATTACTATCAGGACCATCTATTAGTATCAGGATCATCTATTAGTACTTTTTATGATTTTTTACCATTATATGATTAGTGTTATCAGATTTTTAAGATATTCAAATGATTTCGATTTTGTTGAATTTCTCCACTATCGGAATTTTTTACGGATCCATTTTTTACGTTAAACCCAGCACGGTTTTGTTAATTTTTTCTTTATTTCGGAAACATAATTTTGAGTTCCGTTGAAATATTGACATATCGTTTCAAAAATGGAAATTTGGAAATTTGGAAATTATATGATGGGAAAAGGAATTTCAATATTCTTCTTCATAAAATTACAAAAATTACGAAGAAAAGTCTAAACACAATTGAACGACAGCTACCCTGAAAATCAATAAACAACCTTCTACTGCCTACTTACCTTACTCCGTATATATATTCTTTTAGATCTTCATCTATCCGCTGATTTTATTTTCTGTATATATGTGCGGCGGCGTCTGGAGTCTTTACGAACTTCCAGCTAGGCTACGAACTTCGCTTTTTCACTTTATCACAACAGTTGATACCAGTACTACACGGGCCAATCATTATTACGCCAGAAAGTAAAAAACTTAGGTGTCTTTTTTGTTTTGTTTCATTCTTCTGTTTTTTATTGTTTTGTTAGTTTTTCCTTCCATGTCATTTTTTGGAAGAGGAAAAATAATTTTTCCCATCATGTAATTTCCAAAAATATGAAGTATTAAAAAGTATAATTTTCTTCTTCATGTTTTTGAAATGTGGGCGATGTAGCCAGGGTTGTTGTTTTTCCTCTAGACGTAACTAATGTTCATGTTGAAAACGAGGGGATGGATGTTGAGACACAATTAATGAAAAGAAACTGTTACAGATAATGCCCTCTAAAATGTCAAAAAATGAGATGTGAGATTTTATGTAAAAAAGACACTATAAGTTTTTGAGTTAAAAACAGAAAAAAGAACAAATTTTATCGACACATCCTTTATTTAAAAATGTGTCCATAAATGTGTCCATAAAATGTGTCGATAAAATTTGTTCTTTTTTCTGTTTTTAACTTACAATAAGTTTTTGAGATAATTTTCCACCTGACCTTTACCTTTTGCTACCCCTCTATTCACCAATCAAATCAAACGATACACAAGCAAATAAGCATCAATATAACTAGGTTTATACGCGTTAATCGCACGCATTGATCGTCGCCCTTTGCTCACTTTGGCGAGATGGCGTATGGGCGTTTTTGGGAGCAACACACGGTACTGAATAGAAATGACGCTCTTTATCATCATAATATAGAATTTTATGACCCCAAGGTATTATATATTTTTATCATGCAAGAGAACATCATTATTATTAGTCCAATTTGAAAACGTGGCAACCTTTGCAAAGATCGAAAGTGACGTATTTAATGAAAGGGTCTATTAAGACATGTATAAATAAAAGACAAATTTTTAAAAACAAACCATTAATTGTCTCACAATCTTGTTTATTTATGTCTTGTTTATGTATATATTCGAAGCAGTTTTTACTGAGAATACGAACAATACTGCAGATGAATTGCAATTTGTTGGTACATCAGTTAATGATGAAATAAAAGCCTCCCTTAGTGTTTCTTTCAGAAATACTGTGCAACATTATATATATTACAATCAGTCCGGTAGACTGTGCAACATTGTATATACTACAATCAGTCCGGTAGTTATAAAAAGAAACAATATTACAAAAATATTAAGCAAAAAAAAAAAGGAAAAATATCAAAATGAAAAAGAAAAAAAGAAACAGTAATATCAAAATGAAAGGGAGAAAAGGAAGCAGAAGAAAATAAACAGATAATGATTTTAAAAAACACATTAAAGAACGCGCATTTTATGTGTGTGTTAGTTGCAACAGGTGTCTGTATCGCCGTTCTGTTAAAAGGTTTATTGGAAAACAATACAAAATACCAGTGGAAAAGTATTGTAATATCGTTCCATCTTATGATGGCTTTTATTGCATATGTATCACATGTGACAAAAAATTCATGAAAAAAGATTCCATGTCAATCTGTGTGTAATAAATTACAGATTTAAGAGTTTACTGTTGAACTGATGAAAATGAGACAATTAAAAAAAATATTGATTGCTAAACGTATATAACTATTCTGCTAAATACACAATTTCCAAAGTTGAAAGGAGCAATTTGTAATGTACCAGTGAAAGAAACTCAAACTGTTTATATTATAGAACTGCTGATAGCAATGGACTGGTGATTGTAAAGCTTAAACGTAAACTTGATTTCAGGGTTTGAAATTCAGTGATGCCGCAATCACAACTGCGTAATCAAATTAATGTTGCAATGCGAAAGATTTCCACCGATAATTTAACACCCGGAATGTTGAATCAAAATTTTAAAGAAACTGTTAAACAGTTTATGGCTAATGACGTCCGCTTTATGAGTTCTGAAAATTGAACAAACTATAATTGCAGAATCACAATGATGTTCATGACACCTCTTTCGATGGATTTTGAAGACAAAAAAAAAGCATGAAGTGGCAAGAAGATATACTGCAGCCTGTGAAAAAGTATATAAATGATAACCTGGATCCACGGAACCGAAACTTTTATAACAGTAGTGGTGAAAACTTTGTCATTCTCCCTTCATAAGATGATATTTTAGACAATTTGAATATTACTAAGGATGATTATGTTAGAGCCCTTTCAATTTCTGATGATGAAGATTTTGAAATACATCTCAAACGTATGCCAGACAATTTTTCCTATTGGCCTTCTTTCATAAATGGCAAGCATTGACACCAGTGTACAACCATTATAAGGCAATTACTAAAATGTGTGCTTATTTGTCCAAAACAGAAGATGAATGTTCAAATGCTATGATGCAGGAGGCATATGAAAATAACGACGATGCCTATATAAAAATGAAATCTATTGCAACACAACAAAGAGAGAGGTATATTTACAAGAAGCAGTATACTTCCGGAATTACGGCAAAGAAAGATTTTTTCTGGAGTCGTATTCGGTAACAGCAATGGGCCAGATATGCATTACAGAATATGTGTAAGCGAGAAAGAAATAAAATATTTACCTGATGATTCTACTTCTATCTTGTTGGATATGTATTGTGATAGACCTAATGAAAGTTATAGCAATGGTAAATACAATGTTTTAAATAGTTTTTGCTTCAGCGAATATTTGAGATATTATTCTCTTAAGTGTGTTGACACTTAAAACGACAGGCAACCAAATCAACCCTGATGACCTTATAGAAAAACAACATCCAATCAGTAATTACCCAGGTGTTGTCCCTTTGATGAACTCATCTGATAAGGTGAAATGTCGAACTATTCCATTAGTTCTTCGATACTACCGACCCAATAGAAACAAACACCCAGAAAACTAAGCTCACCACCTTCTCTTTATGTTTTATTCTTTTAAAAGTGAGAAGGAATTATTATCAGAAATTGAATGAGCCAGGAATTATTGGAATAATTGACCAAAACAGACAATTGATTGAACCTTTCTTTGACCAATGTGAAGAAGCTTATGAACAATTCCTGAATGATCAAGTAAATTTGCTTTTTGATCACGATGGTCAGTACGAAAATGAAGAGACAATTGTTGATCAAACTATTGTTACTACTACTGAAGAAGAACAATTAATCCTGTATTTGGTACTTCTCATTTTTCAACTGCATCATTAATAATGTCTGACAATGAAATTAATTGTCGATTTCGATCATTAAATGATCAACAGAGAAACATCCTTGACTTCGTCATTCAATAGACAATTCATTTTGTTAAAAATTTTAACGTGTAGTTCCAGTACAAATTAAGCCTTTCCATCTTTTTATTACAGGTAGTGTAAGGGTAGGAAATTCAAACTTGTTAACGACAATTTTCCATTCAGTTACAAAGTTGCTTTTGTATAGAAGTGGTGAGCCTGACAAGCAAAAGTATTGGTATTAACGCCTACTGGTGTTGCTGCCATTAACATAAATGGAACTACAATTCATTCTGGCTTAGTAATAAAATTATTCCCTTTAAATGACAAAGCAAAAAGTACTCTACGTCTAAAATTATCTTCTGTTGAACTAGTCATTATTGATAAAATATCAATCGTTTCTGGCAGATCATTGAGAGATGTTGATGTACGTCTGCGTAAAAAATTTTCCTTCTGATAAGTACTTTGGTGGAAAACCAGTCATTTTATGTGGAGATATGTACCAACTGTCTTCACCACAAGGAAAACCAGCTCATGTTCATGACACCTCTTTTATGCAAGGTTTATTAAGCTTAGAACTGTGGAGAACTTACTGAACTTACTGGAGTTATGCAACAAATATGAGACGATGGCTTTATCAAGCTATTGAACAAAGTAAGAATAGGTTCTTTGGATGAAATGAATACTAACCTCTTAAAATCTAGATTTGTGGATAAAAATGATAGTGAATATCCTAAAGACAGTATTGACTATGCTGAAAATACTACTAAATTGAATTGAAAATACTACTAAATTGAATTGAAAATACTACTAAATTGAATTGAAAAGTTGCGCTGTGATTACTTTAATAAAGAGTTCTGATTTACATCCTTTTATTTTACGCGATTTACAATATGTTACACTTTTGCTTTGTGATGCCACATGTAAAGTAGTTGATGACTTTTTATGTCTTGCGTGTCGATTGATGTAATTATCACTAACAAATTTGCAACGGTTAGAAATGTTGTAAAGTAACGGCACTTCATCGCAGAGGAAATCAATTAGGTGCATATGTTTTGATATCACTTGTCAGGATAATTTTTTTATTCCAGTTAAGGAATTGAGCGCTTCCCCAAGCAATCTATTGATATGCCTATTGAATTTCAGGTCACTATCAAAACATGATGAAGATATTGCACCAGACCACAGGCTTTGTGATGTTGATGTACCATGTTTAATGGACACTCAAAT